>JAKUCM010007604.1:0-27387 GCA_023374145.1 Lepidium sativum | reverse complement strand
GAGAGAGAGAGAAAGTGTTTCGAGGAATTCCCACCTTACAAAGTCAAAGGATTTAGCGATATCATCTTGATTTGTGGTACCTATTAACCAGTCCAATGGCCAAGAGGCAGTTTTCGAATAGAAGTCTTCTTTTGATGAACGCAGTTTGGTTAGGTAAGATGATTTTTCTGAGCAGTGGTCTGAGTTATTCCACTAAAAGCTTATATATAACATTGTAAAGTGTGCTACAACATGATATCGGCCGATAATCTTTGATTGTAGCTGCTCTATGGAATTTGGGAATGAGAGTGAGGATTGTCGAGTTGGTTGCAGTTGGCAGTGACAGATGATGGAGGAACTTGAAGATTATAGTAGTTACTTCTTGGCCCAAGATTGACCAATCATACTTGTAGTTACCAGAGGTAAATCCATTTGGACCAGGACTTTTATTATGATTAACTATGAAAAGTGTTTTGGTAATTTCCATATATGTCAGTCACATTTGTACTACAGCTCGGTCAAGATCTGAGTACGAGTAGAGGTGAGGACATGCGACTGCAGAGAGTATGACATAAGGTTGGTTGACCGTCATTCGCTTGTAAGGTATGAATGGCATTGTAAGTGTTCCCTTCTTTAGTAACATTGTGAAAAATGTGTTTTGATCTCCATTTGCGATCCATTTGATTCTTGATTTTGGCTTAAAGTAAGCCTCTTCAATCCCCTTAAGCATATTTAGTTTTTCTTGACACTCTTTTCTTCTAGGAATATAGAGAGTTAACCTGCAATATCTGAAGCAAAGTGTTAGTCCCACTCACTATCTTTTGGATTTCAGAGAAGTTGTTCTGATTAAGTGTTATTAATGCTCTCTTAAGATTCTTTTGCTTAATACTCAGATTTGCTAGTGAGTAATCCTTAGTTTCAGAAGCAATCAAGGCTGCTGCCACAGTAGGAATAAAGTTGGGATGAGAGGTTAGGTAATTGAAGAACTTGAAGGGTTTGGATCAAGATTGAGGAAGGGTGTTTGAGAAGGTGGTGAGAGAAAGAAATTGGTCAGAGAAGTCAGGTGGGTTGAAAAGTAGCAGAGCTTAGAGGGTAAGAGCAAAGCCAATTCTCATTGATTAAGATTATGTCTAGTTTTTTTGCTATGGGGTTATATGATTTCCTGTTAGACCATGTGAAACAGGGCCCATAATATCTCACATCTTGGACTTGGATGAATTCAAGGAATTGTTTAAAGTCAATCATGGGGCCCGTGAAATGTTGCTTGGACGATGAGGAATGTTTTGTAGGGTGGATAGTCTCATTGAAGTCACCACCAATGATCCACGGGTAATCATCAAGATGTAGATTAGTAAGAACTTATTTTAGACCAGTCCATAATATATTCCTTTCCACAATGGTATTTTTTCCATAGATTGTAGTGAGAACAAAAAGCTGGTTTATGGTCAATAGCTTATTAAAACTCCGGACGTCCGCAAATGGGAAGGAGTGGTGGGCAAGATACTTGACACATGAGTTGTTGGTTTGTATGATGTAGCAGAGTAATAACAAGGGGAGCTTTTCATGCTAACAATATTATGCTATCTTTATCTTTAGATAAGTTAAATAGAACAAACCACTGATTTCCTAGTCGGTGCATGAGGGTATTCAAACTAGATTATTTGATGTGGGTTTCCAAAAGAGCTCCAATAGATATAGAATTAGTACTTAACCGAGTCCTAAGTCCATTATGTTTATTGGCATCACTGATACCTCGGACATTCCAAAAAGTAGTTTTTATATTCATAGGAAGGTTAGGATTTGGTCTCCCCTGAGGATGGGGGACGTTCCTGAGTTATGGTAGTAGAAATGGGAGGGGTAATAGGATAAAGCAGATAGAGTTCAGTTGGGGATGGTTGGGAAAGTTTAGGTGAGAGGTTTAGTGACTGAGAAGGTGGATTTGGAAATGGTAGGGGAAACAGAGAAATTAAGGTATATAAGGGAGGTTGAGCAGACTTTGTGGTCATTGGGTCAAATACTGGTATTTTGCTTTTAGATAAGGATTGGTATTTCTTTTGTGTTAGAACGACCATCAAGTGAGTTATTTGGGAGATGGAGATTGGGGAGGGATTTGATTAGGTGAGAGTAACAATTTGCTTTGGTGATGGTGATTCTCTTTCAATCATAGTGGTATACATCGAGGTCGGAGGAAATGCTTCAACCATGGTATAGTCAACTATGGAAGACTGATCTGATTTCTCTGATGCAGAGACAAAGATTGTCACATATACGGGCGCCAAAGCAGGTGAAGGGGTAAATACTGGTTCTTGGGAGGTTAGTGCGTGTACATGATCAGTTGGAGAAACTTTAGGTTTAGGAACCTATTGGGATGTGGGACAATGGGAAAATATGGTGGCCTATTTCTTTGCATATTGAACAGGAAGGTGGAGTCCAAGGTTATGAGACATCTAAGATAGTGAAAGAACCATCTTCACCCCTAAACTTAATTTTTGATGTAAGGATTTTAAGCAATTAATTCTTACTTTATCATGAGCAATGCCCAAATTGGCAAGTATGATGGTTGAGTCATATGTTTCAACTGGTTCTCCTATTAGTCCGACAACAAAACTAAGACCTTGTTCATGGTAGAGATCAAGCGAAAGCCTTTTTACATGTGCCTAGAGTGGGATGGAAGTGCGAGATGGAGGTTTGATAGATAGATTGGGTGTTTACTACGCCATGTAAAACATGGTGGAGTCAATGTGCCATATTTCTTGTTCCACTATCTTGTTTTAGATGAATTTATTTGGTATCCTAATCATCATTGATCTCTCTGTAAGTAAATATCCTAACTATATATATAAATATTAGAATATTAACCTAAAAATTATAGGGTAGATATTTACTTAATTAAATTAAGTTTTGTGTATATTCGCTACCATTAATACCTTTCACCATGAATCGGTGACACGTGATTGTTAAAGCATCAGCTCGGCTTATAGTTCAATTACAGTGATGGAAATTGGCAATTGAGTATTCGATTGTTTCGCTAAGAAAGGAAATTGAATGCATAGGATTTATAGAGTTCTTCACTGAAATTAGTGAGTACATCTCTCTTCGGAAATCAATCTGGAATCCATTATCACCATTAGCTATGTTACAGTGAGTTCTTGTTCTCTATATTACAATGGTGAAATCGAAAAGAAAGCTCTTGAATAAGAAGAATGAATCTAGCCTTAAAACCCGGCTAAGTTCATGCTGAGCTGAACTTGGGCTTTCACTCGGTCCAATGAACCAAAACGAGCCACAACAAACATTAGGCCTTAACGACCTGAGTCTCATTAAGCAAATCTCATTGCTTAATGGGCTTCCGGTTCCAGCCCACAGAAAACGAGTCAACAAATCTGACAATCTCCACCTTTGTTGCTCATTTTGCTCTGAGAGCTAACCCTAGCCGCATTTCAATCTCTCCTCTTGTCTTCTTCATCTTTTCTTCTTTCTTTCTCTGCGAAAACGACTCTGGTGCTCTGAAACTTCTGGAGCTCAACTCTGCTTCCTTCATGCGCCTCACTTTCCATAGGGTTTCAAGATCATCGGTGGATCTTGTCTTCTTCCGAGTGACGACTCAGCTTCTCCGTAAGTCTATTTCACTTCTCTCCTATTTTCCTGAGTTCCTGACAACATGCAACAACAAATCTAGTCATTTTGACATATTTATCGATTCATCTTCACTTATTTTTTTTTTCCGGTGAACTTGACTCTCCTGCAGTGGTAGAATTGGGTCTGAGTAAGGGAAACCGGTAAGAAAACCTTCTTGTCTCTTCTACATATTCCAGATTTACGAAGAAGATAGTAAGATCTTCTTATTTTCCGCCTTTACTTTACCTTATCTGACCGTTCCTTTTCCTTGTTGTTGATGCAGCTCCTGACCAACGAACTTCGCGACTGTTCATCTCCTTGAGTGTAAGTGTTACTTCACTTATTACTCTTACTCGATACCTAGATTCATGTGCTCCTGAACCAAAGAATAACTTTTCCTTTTGAATTAGTGGTAGAAACTAACTCACTTTTGTTTCTTTCTGTTGAAGTTTCACAGGTTTTAACAGATCTGAGTTTTTCGTTTTCAGATCTACCAGACGAAAGCTCATGCAACACCTCTTAGGCTTCTTCCATTCTCAAAGACTGCATGCAGCCTTTGAACTTCTCCGCATGTATGACTTTTGTGAACATGTCTGCCGGATGGACCGATGAGTGTATTTTGGCGACTTTGATCTTTTTATCTTCTGTCACCTCTCTAATGTAGCTGTATTTTACTTGAATATGCTTTATTCACTCGCTGCACATTATGTTCTTTGCTAGATAGATTGCACTTTGAGAGTCACAATAAATTTCAACTATTCATGTACATAGTTTCATTTCTTCACATATTCCTTGTATCCACACTGCTTCTCTGCTAGTTTCTGATAATGCTATATACTCAGATTTTGTTGTAGACAACACTACAACTTTCTGTAGTCTTGATCTCCAGCTTATCGTATTATTTCCAATTGTGAAAACATAACCTGAAATTGATCTACGTTTATCTATATATGAAGCAAAATCTGCATCACAATAACCTTTAATTCTGAACTATGAGTCCTTCTTGAACGTTAAACTGATCTTTGTTGCTTCTGTTAGATATTTTATTATCCACTTCACTGCTAACCAATGTGTTTTTCCTGGTTTTGACATGTATATGCTAACAATGCCAATGGAGTAAGCGAGGTATGGCCTTGATCCAACCATTGCATACATCTTCCATACCCTCTGTCTATGTTTCTTCATCGTCTTTAGAGATGCTCTTTAGTTTGAACTGAACCCCAAAGGGTGTAGAAACGTATCTGCTATCACTCATGTTGAATCTGTTGAGAATCTGCTAGATATAACTTTCTTGTGACAATTTGATTGTGCCCTGTTTTTCGTCTCTGAAAATGTCAATGCCTAGAATCTTTCTTGCTGGCCCTAAGTCTTTCATTTCAAACTGCTTGCTCAGTAATTGTTTTAGAGTTACAATCTGTTGTTTTTGTGTTAATGCAATGAGCATATCATCTACGTATAGAAGAAGATAAATCATGTCATCAACTGTTTTTCCTTTATAGTACACACATGGATCATACTCGCTTTTCTGGAACTGTTGTTTACGCATGAAATCATTAAACTTTGGATTCCATTCTCTTGGTGACTACTTTAGACCGTATAAGGATTTCTTGAGTAAACAAACTTTTCCTTCTTTGCCTTTTACCTCATAGCTTTCCTGTAGTGTTCCATGTAGAAAAGCCGTTTTTACATCCATCTGTTCTAGTTCCATGTTCCAATTAGTGACTGTAGATAAAAGAATCCTAATTGAAACATGTTTATCTATTGGTGCAAAAATATCATTGTAATCAACTCCCTCAACTTGTGCATAACCCTTAGCAACCAATCTGCTTTTAAATCTTGGTTTTTCAACTCCTGGTATACCTAGTTTTAACTTGAATAACCATCTGCATTCAATTACCTTTTGCTTTTGAGGTTTATCGACTAGTATCCATGTGTTGTTTTTGATAAGGGAATCCATTTCATCATCAGATGCTTTAATCCATCTCTCTTTGTCTTTACTCTGCATTGCCTATGAGTAGCTTTTAGGTTCCTCAAGTTCGATTTCTTCTAAACTTGATAGTGAAAAAGCAACTAGGTCTGCTTCTTCAAACCTAGAGAGAGGTCTTATAGTTCTTTTCTTTCTATCTCGAACTAATAGGTAGCCATCCAAAGTAGTTTCACTTCTTTCTGAATTTCCCGATTCTGAATGACTTTCAACATCACTTATACCTTCTAGAACATACTCTGGACTCACTCCACCAGACCCTACAACCCCTTTTAGCTGATTATCCTCTCCAAGTATTTCCTCTAAGTTCACTCTGAAAGTGACCCTCTTCTCAGATTTTCTTTCTTCCTTACTTTGCTCAGCCTTAGGTTTTTGTTTTTCCGTGATAGAGTCCTTGTATAGCTCATCTTCATTAAAGACCACATCTCTGCTTATCACCAGCTTCTCTTATTCTATTAGCCAAATCTGGTAACCTTTAGTTTCCATTCTATAGCCAATAAAGACTCTTTTCATAGCTCTAGGACTTATTTTGTCTTGAATAGTGTGAACATATGCTATACAACCGAAACTTCTTAGATGCTTATACTCAGGTTTAAAGTTAGACCACACTTCTTCTGGTACATCAAAGTTAATTTATGCTGCTGGTGATCTGTTTATAAGATAAATTGCCGTATTTGCTGCCTCTGCCCAAAATTCTCCACCTAAGCCTGATTCTGAAAGCATGCACCTCACTTCTTCCATTATAGTCATATTCATTCTTTCCGATACTCCATGTGGTGTATAGGCACATGTTATGTGTCTTTTAATCCCTGATTCTTTGCAAAAGTCTTTGAACTGTTTGTTACAGTACTCAAGTCCATTATCAGTTCTCAAACACTTGATCTTTTTCCCTGTTTGATTTTCTATTAACGTTTTCCAGTCCTTGAATGCTTGAAATGCATCTTTCTTACTTTTGAGAAACTGAATCCAAACTTTCTTAAAGTAGTCATCAATAAAGCTGATAAAGTATTGACATCCTGAAATGCTAGGTGTAGTATTCAGTGAACCCCATAAATTCGAATGGATGTACTCTAAAGTACATTTTGTTGTGTGTTTTCCCTTTTGAAAACTAAGCTTGTGTGTCTTTCCTGACGTACATGCTTCACAGAATCCCATCGCCTTTATTTCCTCTTTCTTTAGATGACCCTTTATGACCAAAGTCTCCATTGATCTTTTTCTCATATGAGCTAATCTACGATGCCATCTCGTTGTTACATCAATAGTTACCTTAGCCATATTAACTTCTGAGCTTAACACTTTGACTTCTAGGATATATAGGCCGTTCTGATACTTACCAGATAGGAATTTGTCTCTATTACTCTTGAAAAATTGAATGTTAAAATTTTTTGCTTGATAGTAGCATCCCAATTCTTCCAATTGACCGTAAGAGATTATGTTTCTACTCATTTCTTGTACATATCTCACATCCTTTAAGGTAACTATGTTACCTTATGGATTCTCTATTAAGATCTTACCAACTCCCTTGACTGAGCAATACGAGTTGTTTCCCATTTAAACTTTATTTTCTTCAAATTCCACCATATCTGTAATGAGGTGTTTCCTAGGAGTTATATGAAAACTACAGCCTGAATCCATTATCCATTCCTCAGTAGTCGCGATTAAATTTGCAGTATAAGCTGAATTTTCTGAACCTGTTATTGCAACATTTACAAATTCCTTTCCCTTTTCACTCTTTTTCTGTGGGCAATCACGTTTCTAGTGATTTTCATCTCCACATATCCACCATGCCCTAACTTCTTCATTGTTCAGTCTTGATCTAGGCTTAGATCGTCCTTTACTCTTAGACCTGCCGTTGTTCTTTCTTGAACCTTTATCATTTCTCTTTTCTAATCTGCCTCTGCCATCAACTGTTAAGCCTTCCGAATGATTTTTATTTTTGTTTAATAATCCCTTTTGCCTTAGGTTTGATTCCATTCCATAGGCTCCTGTTATTACATCATCCATTGTTAACGTGTCTTTGGCATTTCCGAACTGTAGAGTGTGTATGAGTGGGTCATATTGAGATGGTATGTTGTTTCTTGATCCTCATCCTGAATGGTGACTTTTAAACTTTCTAAGTCTCCGATCAACTTAAGGAATACATCAAGATTCTCCTCAATAGACTTGTCCTCATCCATCCTGTATAACGAAAACTGTGTCTTTAGGTAAACCTTATTTGCCTTCGTCTTAGTCTGGTAGTCTCTTTCTAGGGCCTTCCATTGTTTAAATGTTGTAGGTTCATTCATTATTTTTCTCAGAACTGAATTTGATAGACATTGCCCGAGCAAGCTTCTTGCTCTTCGATCCTTTAATTCCCATTGAGGATCCTTAGTGACTGGCTTGCCTATCTTAATCTCTTTACCCGTTTCTTTATCTGTCACAGATACATCCTCCATAGGCCAAACATCTTCATGATCTTTCTCAAGAACAGTGAGTAAACCATGAATTTCAAACTGTCCTAGCATCCTATATTTCCATAACCCAAAGTCTCCTTTACCGTCGAACTTTTCAACCTCAAAATTTCCTGAGATAACTTCCATATTTGAGATTTGCGACTCTTGAAGATTTTGTTACTGTGATGCTTTTGACTGTTCTATATGAGTGCTTTTGATTTTTTGATACGCACACTAATACTAATCCTTTTTTCTGATTTTCTTGCGAGCAAAACAATATCTTCGACTTTTCTGTCTCCTCAAAGTCTCCAAGAGAAGAAGATGAAGAACTGCGACAACCGTGTGTCAGGTATATCCCTTTCTTGAACCTCCTTGTTAATCTCCTGCTCTGAGCTTGATACCTTAGATCTTTCTCCTAACTGCAGCTCTGATACCACTTGATAAAGCATCAGCTCGACTTATAGCTCAATTACAATGGAGGAAATTGGCAATTGAGTATTCGATTGTTTCGCTGAGAAAGGAAAGTGAATGTGCAGGATTTATAGAGTTCCTCACTGAAATCAGTGAGTACATCTCTCTTCGAAATCAATCCAGAATCCATTATCACTATTAGCTCTGTTACAGTGAGTTCTTGTTCTCTGTATTACAATGGTGAAATCGAAAAGAAAGCTCTTGAAGAAAAAGAATGAATCTAGCCTTAAAACCCGACTAAATTCATGTTGAACTGAACTTGGGTTTTCGCTCGGCCCAATGAACCAAAACAAGCCATGACAAACATTAGGCCTTAACGGCCTGTGTCTCATTAAAAAAATTTTATTGCTTTTTCCGGTTGGGTCCATAGACCAAACAAGTCAACAAATCCGACAATAATAGAAAGATTGCGATATAGATTTTGTTCAAAGCTAATCAAATGTGTGTGCATAACGTGAAACTAAAAAGAAGAATCCAAATAGAAATAAACGAGACTTTGTAAAATAAAGGACAAAGATCCATTATGAAAAGAAGAGCCACCCCTCAAAACGTAGAAGAATTATAACCATTAGTTATATATAGTTTGATGTGCTTTGGATTTGGCGAAGAGCTTTAAACTAAAGATTAAGCTCGAACTTTGATGGACAAATAAAGACTAGAGAAAGTCACCGCTTGAGTAATTATTTCTCATTAACCAAAGTTTACGATAATATAAATTAATTAAATGATAATGTGTGAGTGGGTCTCGAGTTTTCCCAAGTAAGTGTGTGTCTTGGAGCAGAAGCTACATGGCCGTGACTTGTGAGTACTACTCGTCATTCTCCCGGACAGCCTTAGTTCACAAGCAAGAAATGTTGGTCTCATCTGTAATATTTATTTATTTGACAATAAAATTATCATATATGTATTCATATTTATATGTTTGTTCGGCAAGATACACTAGCTTAAACCAGAACAAAACATTTTGCAAAAATATAATATGTAACACGAAAATGTACATTAAATTATCTAAAAGTAGTTGTATCCTGGTAGAAGTTCCTTTCTAGAGATGAGTGTAGAAAGTTTCAAGTTCGAGTTATGTCTCCATCATAATTCTGAATCTCTCCAAATAAAGACTACTTTATATGCGTTTGGACAAACCTGTAGATCTAAACTGGAAGTGGGGTTTTTCTTAGATATTGGGCCGTTTTATGATAAGGTCAGTTATTATAAACAGTTTACTTTAACCGTTTTTTTCCATACGAGTGTGATATAAAGCTAGATTAGAAGAGTGTTCCAAGAGCGTTTGGCGTTATACAACGCTGTATACATCCAATCACGAGAAAGTAAAAAAAACTTCACACGTTTTGTTTTTCATTTTTGTTTCTCACGTTGAGTTATATATTTTGTTTTCTATCTTTACGTTCTTTAAAATTTCTAAGATACTTTCAAAATTCTAAACTGTAATTCTGTGTTAGATTTTATGATAACAGGATACTAACAATGTTCAGAATATTCAAAAGATATATTTTTAATATTATTATTATATTTGAGGTAAGAAAACGTTATACATTTTTCTTCAAAATGCAGTATTTTACTGAGTATTATTATAATATTCTCGTAAAATAGTCAAAATTAAATTTTGTTGGTAACAAATAAAAATAAATATATTATTTGATAAATTTTTGTTTTATCTATTTTTGTAAGTTGTAATAAAATTATTTTATTTTAATTCTAGTCATATTCCAATTTCTAATAAAATATTATATAATTTCTATAAATAAAAAGTAAAATAGTTGAATAGTTTTCAATTTTCAACTGTCGATTCTGAGTTCTCAGCTTTCAACATTCAGCTTTCAGCTTCCATTTCAGTTGCTTTCAACTACAATTTCTTTTCAGCTCTTCCAATCCTACTTATAATAGTAGTACAAAAAATAGGGAAGATGTAATGTGCGAACCCGGGTTCAAACGTCCTTGAAAACAAAATAATATTCGTGATATTTAAATAGCTTTCCTTTGATCCATGACTTGTGGGTCCTTAAACCCTAAAACACACTAATATTTTTATTGAACTCAATTATTTTAGTTATATAAAAAAACAAATATCATGTAAAATAACTTAAAATTTTGACTATAATGAAGTAAAAGACAAGATTATTCAATGCAACTGCTACTAACACACACGAAAACCTTATGTGATGCAGATTTTACGTTTGCGCTAAAGGCTAAATGCTTTAGAAGAAGAAGAAGAAAAATACAATTTGGTATTTTGTTTTAATTTTTTATGAGTAGTGCTCGAGTAGTGAATACATACATTTAAAAAACTTTACTCGGATAGACTTGGGAGCCTCGGTAAACCCAACATAGATATACATATAAAGTTTTGGAGTTTCAAGAAAGAAATAATCTGAGTTGTTTAAAGGGCCAAGCAAGTGATTACTACTTTTATTAAGCATTTAATATGCAGCTATAACGTTTTATTTATCAAACTGTTAACCAACGTGAAATTGTAAAGTTTAAGGTCTAATATGAACATCTTAATCATTAACCACTGTATTAAACCTCACTTTTTATCCTACCACAAGTGGATCGAGGAGTCTGACTTGGATTTGGGTTGGTTCAAATAGGTAAGAGATTTTCCGGATAAGGGATTTTTTAATCCACATAGGAACCAATAAAATTTTAGTTTGGATCAGTTCTATTTTATTTTGAGTTTTGATATGAATTTAGAAAATCAAAAACTATTTTATTAATCCAAAATTTTATAAGAAAATATTTTTGGTCAAGTAATCATATATTAATTCAGTTGTTTTTATTCGATTTTGATTCTAAAAAATAATATTTATTTCACATAATATTATTAGAGATTTGATAATAAATTGATTATAGTACTAATTGGTAGTGGCTGAATTAGTGGATCTTTTGTATTCTTCACTTTTTTTTGTTTGTTACAGGTTAACATTTAAAGAATCTAGAGAATTGTCGAGTAATTTTTGTTATGAGCCTTGCTTCTCTTTTCCAATATAAAGTCTTATGTCATTTCTTTTTGCAAAATAAATAACAGCACTTGAATGCTCTTATTTTCTACGTATGTTTGATTTCAAAATCATTTGATTTCCTAATTAATAACTAAACAAAATATAATTAGTCTCGATTAACAACCAAACCCATGAAAAACTGATTGATGATTAGTGTCTTTACATCTAATCTATCTTTTTAGAAGAAATTGGTTTATAGACAAAGATCTCCATCTATATCATCTAATTATATCAGTTTAGATTAAAGTTAGATTCGCTAGAGTCCAAGTATTACCGTGCTATATATTTAAATAAAGTTTTAAGTAAAATTGTATTTGTTTTGGATACTTATTTTGTTTATGATTTGGCTAAGATTCATTTTTCTTTTTTTTGGTATATAAATATAGTATGAGAGACTTCGATCATTTTCTACATCATGAGGTAAATCAAAGATAGTTTTTGAATGAAATTTAATTATATATCGGATATTATCAATCTAACTGTTAATAAAAATATTATGTTAGATTCCACATTTAACAGAATTCAATTATTCCTATTCGATTTTAACTTACGCACCCAAATTTTACAGAAATTTTTTCTTTACAAAATCAGCTCAATTATATATCTAGCGAGATTTAACCGTTACCATCTACACCATATATATTGTTAAAATAAAACCCCAAAAATTATATGAAAGTTTTTTCTATAAATTACCAAAAATCAAAAACCCGAACCAAACTAAAATAATAGAATATCAGGTCTTATGAATATGTTCACTCAAATAGTTACAGAAATTCATGCAAAATTTACAAAATATGAAAATGACAACGCTTACGATTGTAGTTTGGAAAGAAAGAATACCAGGCTACATTAGAATAACACATAGGCATCAACACTAAACACACAGCGGATGGGATGATATAAGTTTGCATGTTCGTGAAATGGAATAAAATGAAAAATCATATGATTTCTTACTGGTCTTGTCTTCACAATTTTTTGGGGACAGATAAAAGTCTATAAAGATCATTACATAGAATATAAGAAGAGTTTAATTATTAGGGCTCTTCCTGAAGGGCATTATTTGTGTCAGCCCATGGCGTACTTCTGGGTCCAGGTACGAGCAGTGGACTCGTACTTGTTCTTGTCTGTCTTGTACATGTGAGCTATTTCAGGGACCAAAGGATCATCAGGGTTTGGATCCGTTAACAAAGAACAGATCGATAGCAGCACCTGTTGCATCACATATCAAAAGCTTATTATGACCAAGTTTAAATGATATCACCCAGAGAGCAAAAGCATGTTTGTTTCATTTAGCGCGGATTATTACTTTCATTTGGAGTATGTTTATGATTCTCATATGATCAAAATGAGGGAGCACGAAATAATACCTTGGAAATCGTGAGCGCAGGACTCCATTGTTCCTTCAAGATGTCGAGACAGATGCTCCCGTTGCTGTTAATGTTTGGATGGAACACTTTTGTCCTAAAAGCCACCTACATTTTGTCACACAATACATAGAGAAACTAAATCAAGGGACCACAGAGAAGAACATGCAAGCAATATAACCATATGAGAACGTTTTAAGCTGGAAAAGAAAACAATGGAAGTTGATAGCAACAAAAACAATTATGGCTACAATAAAGTCAATAACTTTTGCAACGAAGAAGCAGCAACAACTATAGAGGGAGTTGAATTACCTTGGGAGGTTTAAATGGGTAATCTGGAGGGAAATGGATTGTTACAAGAAAAACTCCTCCAGAGTAAGGGCTATCCGATGGACCCATGATGGTGGCCTGCCAGTGAAACATGTCTTCGGCAACGGGTCCTGTCAAAAATTTGATCCAGAGTTCAATATGAGCAATAAATGGCAAACTGAAGTTTGGTAAAAGGGGCAAATTAAAATGACAAAAAAAAAGAAACCTACTTAAAGATCCTATCCCAGAAAATCACAAATGAAACTAGATCCAGAGAGTAATGAAAAAAACAAGTTTGAACCTTGACCTTTATGGCTTCATTCCTAATAAAAGCACAAACAAGGGTTATAAGACCAGAAATCTCTGGTATGTGCAGCTGAATTACCCAAAATCAGGTTTGATACCAAACTGGAGCCGTAAAAGGTGAAGTCGACAACAGATAATTAGATCTTAGCTAAGGAGAGATCAAAACCAAACCATAGTGTACACATAAACCAGCTCAAAAGAAGTGAAATTTAAAACGTAATAGGGTTCCGATCCCTCATCATAGCCAAAGCAACACAATATTTCGAATTAAAGCTAAAAATGGAGTGAAAATTGGCACCTGCGCTACATGAAGTAGGAGGATCCTTCTGCAGATCCTTCAATTCCTTCAAGATCCGTTTCGATGCCATATCCAAAACCTACGATCCAAATTTCAAGAGAAGAGTCTACAATCCATATAAAAAAACAAAGGGTCAGATGAAAAAACCCAGAAATCCAAGTATATAATAAAACGGAAAGAAGATTGGAAATCATACCAAAGGATACACGCTTTGGTTTCGGGGTTGGTTCGTCGAATTAAGGAGAAGAACGAAATGGAAGGTGAACGGAAGAGAAGAAGGTATGATTGTGTGTGGTAGCGACCACAATAAATAGGCTCCGGGAAAATTCTGCTTCGTTGATTAGTAGACTCTTGCTTTATTCTTAGAGATTCGCTTTTTTTTTTTTTTTTATTTATTATTATAGCTTTTTTGGGTGGGCCTAACTTAGCGTTATACTTACGGTATCAAAAAAATAAAAACGCGGTTGTTCATATCATGTCGCGCCTATGGTTTAATTACCACAATATAATTAAAACCTCTCACAATAAAAGTTGTATTTTTTGAGAATTTCCTACAAATCCATTAAAATTTTGGTATGTTGAAGTTTTCTCGAGTAAATCTTATGAATTCTCGACAGGCAACTCAAATTATAAATCAAATTTTAATCACTTAAATTTATTTTCCACAAGTTAACAATAACAATAAACTACTTTTTATTCGGAATTTTAAACAATTATTTGCGTAATATTTTATCTATTAGAAATAAATATTATAGAAATGATGGTAACATCAGATTGTGTAGAAACTCTAAAAATGATATTATTATTATCTAACACTAGATCAAAATTACTTCACAATTTTATCCGATTTAATAATTTATTTTGGTGTTTTTAATTATCTTTTATTTTTGGCTTTTAAATCTATAAAGAAGATCTCCCACAATAAGAGAGAGTTAACTAGGATTATGTTATTTAAAAGCTTTTTTGCCAGATGGTTGATTTTCTTTTCTTAATTAATTAATGGAAGTATAAATTGAGAAGAAAAACCCATGGCAAGGTCTAGTTATTATCTGCATTGTATCATTAAGTAGCAAAGAAAATTTGGTTTGATGAAGTGGAAAGAATAATCTTTGTTAGTTCTGGCCATAAGATCCGTACCTAAAATTTCAATATAAACTCGAATTGATTTATTAAGTCATTTAGATTTAAGATGTATCTAAATACTCGAAAAAATTTTGATTGCAAGTTATTTTAGATTCGGTTATAATCTGAACCCAAACTAAACCTGAAATATAATCGGATTCATGAGATATAAAGTTCATATATGAATCCAAAATTATCCTATAGAACCATTTAAATTAAAAACTACTTATAAACATGTACTTTACGTGAAATAACCGATATAAGACATAATTTATTAATATTATATAACTCCAAAACTAAACTGAATACGAACCAAATTTAGACCAAACTTTAATAATAACCGAATGAATATTAAATTAAAAAATCAAGAATCTAAAACAACCGAACTAATAACCGATTGGTCACTGAAATAACAAACATTTTTTGGTCGAAATCAATCAATTCAATAATTAATGGAATAAACCAAAGTGACTAGTTTTATTTATCATGAATGGTGTCCAACTAAAATGTAATGACCTTGTTCTTTTGGCAGTCGCTAGCGATAGCGACTAGCGACAACGACCAAATCATGTTCTTTTAGTAGTCGTTGGTTCAGCGACTGATCATAGCGACTGTGTTTTTCAGTCGCTGGAAAATTCAGCGACTAGTCACTGAGGCCAAAAGAACAACATAGCGACTAAATTTTTTAAATATTTTTTTACTAATATTTTTTAAAAATATATAAAATAACAAAAAATATATAAAATAAAATAAAAAATATTTTACAAAAAAAAGTCAAAAATTTTAAATTTATAATAATTAGGTTAAAATTTTGTAGCTAATTATAAATTTGTATAAACATACATATATAGTTTAAATATATCAACTAATAAATAAATAAAATTATAAAATTAAAAAATATAAACTAATAATAAATTAAAATAAATATTTATGGATATATTTGATTATTGACAGTAAAAATTTAATATATAATATAATTTTTTGTTATATATTTTTTTACTATATTCTAATTTAAAAATATTAGTAACATAATAATTATATATTGTATATACAAATTATATACTAATAGATAATAAATTATTATATTGCATATATGAATATATAATATTAATAAACTTTCATATAAAAAATATTACATATAACAAAAATGTTAAATGGTATACAAAAAAAATTTAGAGTATTATATATATTTTTTTAAAGTTTTAATTCATATTTTACTTTTTTACTAAATTTCATTATCAAATTTTTTTAAAATTAGTATTTAAACCTTTTCGTTTGATATATAATTATATAAAATTAAAAATTTTAAAAAATTATAAAATAATTGCTAGTCGCTAACTACTAGTTGTAGCGACTGCTAAAAAAATATAAAATTAAAATACTGATCATTGTCGATGTCGCCAACGATCATGAAAGAACAAGGCCAATATCTTGATTCTTGATGTTAAGGGAAAAAATGACAACTATTCGTAAGATATAAATAACATTTTGGCTTATTTCTTATTTCTAGCTAAATTATTAGTGATTATAGCTAGGTAACATGAATTTTTCAGTTGTCGTTGTTGTAGTTGTTGATTTTAACTTGATTCCGCACCGTGGGACAATCTTCATTTAATAAAGGAGGAGATTCTAAATCAATTTGATTATCTTTCGAGTCAGAAACTTTGACACATCTCTCATTGCTTCCGAAACTTCCTTTTGTGAACTGTTTAAACCATTTCTTCTGCTTTGGTTGTTCTGCACTTATGGCAATGACAACATCATTGGGAAAGAGATCACGTTGGACAAAAGCATGCATCACTGTCATCCCCAGGACACATATCACTGTCAGAGTTGCTGCTCCTGACATCACAATCGACAGTATCTTTGTTACTACTCCTGTGACTTCGTCCGCATATTTGTTAGTCGCTGTGGCCACTGCCGACATTGGAAACGTGTAAGCCCACCAAGCTAATGAGAATCTGAGATGTAACAAGAACTATGTCAGATAACATTAACATTGTTTTGGATTGGTAGATTTGATTGTTGTAGTTAGAGAAAGAGCTTACTTGAATCCACGGAAAAGGTTAACTCGACAAATCTGAAAGAAGAATCGCAAACTGTTATTTAAGTCCGGGATAGTTACATTATGGGTTAAATTTAACCCATAATTAGTATTTAAACTGTTAACAGGAAACCCATAATTTAACTATTTCTTGTAGAGCAAGAAAGTAAGCAAAAATATGTTAAGGAAAAGCAAATTACCAGAGAGATGTACAAAAACAAGGAGACGAAGTAAGCTAGACGCGAACCGAGATCGAAAGAGGCAACAATCTTAGTCCAGGCCATGGATGCCATTGCTGGTGCAGCTAAGAAGAGGAAGAAAACAGGGTGAAGCTCTTTAGGTAACGTTTCGTTTGTGGGAAGTCTCTGATAAAGAGTCACAAATAAGACCATATAATAAGCCAATCCCACAGAGAAGAAGAACATTGGTCCTTCTTTTAACCCCATTGATGCTCCGAGAAGTGCACCAGCGAAGTTACCGACAATGGATAGGTGTGTTGTAGGGTTAGCGACTTTGGAGAGACGTCGTTGTCTACTAGACATCCATTGTCCGTAAATCTTCATCTCGAGGAACAAGATTGGAGCCATAAGGAAGTACCAAAGTATTGAAGGAAGATGTGTGATAATAGAGTGTGGGATTCCAAGTGTCAAAAAGAGGATTGTTATGAAAGGAGCGAAGAAGAAGTTGACTCGAATCGGATGCTGATACTCACGACGGACTGCTTCAAAGAAGAAGATGGTTTTGAGGATGTAAGTGATGGAGACGGCGAGGAGGAGAAGGAGAGAGATCCACCAAAGCACGTGGTTGATCACTTGCGTCACGTGCAAGAATCTCTCAGCCTCAGAGGTTGCTAAAGTCTTCCACATAATGGCTTGACTACTTACTCCAAGACACATCCCGTACGATGTAATTGGAAACCGTAGAAGAAACGGCCACATTTTGTCCTCAGGCAAAACTATCTTCTCCTTGTCCTGTTGATACTTAAGTTCAATGAAAGTAACCAAAACATGAATGAAAGAAACAGAGATGATAAGATAATACCTTGAGAGTTTCAAGTTCTGCACCTTCAAGAGCATCAAAGTATCTATCAGGAGTTAAAGCATCAGTGATTTCTTTATCCTGCAACGAAGACTCATTCGGTTTTCCACGTAAATTCGATATCTGACGTTCAAGCTTCATTGACATGGTCCTAAAGAGATCATATCTCTTGTCATGAAAATTTCTAGAAGCTTCTTGATCAACAAACATGGCTCCTCGAGGCATAGACTTGGAATGAAAGTTGATCTTCCTCCCTGCAATTCGTTTCTCTAACCTCGTGAACTCTCCACAGCTGGATTGACGTTGATTTTCCAATAGATCTGGCTTTGTTGGAGTAACCAAAGGACTAGCTGATCTTGGTTTATTCATCATTTCCTGATATTTTGGCTGGCTCAAACGTTTCCCTATTATAAAACCAAATAAAACGTCACATCTAAAGTTGCAAACAACTCTGCAATTGGGTTAATTGTAAAATAAACATATAAACCAGACACATATAGACACACTTTTACAGAAATTACTTACAGAGACTGAAGAGAAAGTGATAGAAACAGAGGAACGTAGATCTAATGAGTGTCTGGAAATTAGAGAGAAGCAAGTCGGTTTGTTCTTGTATATGAAGTCAAGTTAAGTCCTCTGTATTTAAGCAAATGTGTGGGCCATTACGAAAGGTCTTATGAGATTTGGTTTTGAGTGCGGTCCAGATATGTCAAGTTGTGATGTCTTTCACTGTTTTGTTTTACTTGAGCTGTTTTGTTTTGATTTGTCTACCTTCGTTTGCTTTATCGTGTAAGTATTCGTTGTTCTACAGCTCAACCGATAATATCAAGGGATGATTTTTGGAAAGAAATTAGTCTCACGCTATTGATGAGAGAATTTGTTTATCCAAAATGGAAAAGAGTAGATTATGAATTGTTCGAGAATTGTGCAATAAAATATGGTGGAGAATATAAAATGTAGAGAAAACGATAAAAAGAAGAAACATACATTAGATTTAGAGATAATGTTTGTTGTTGTTGGCATTGTCTAGTGGACTCAAAAGTGAAGCAGTCAAATAAAGGTGCGGCTTTCACCTTTGAGTCTTTTTTTCCTTCATAGTTTCCGTACATTCGTCTACGAAAATTGAATATTCTATTTATTTACTATACATAAATGACTCAACCATAATAGTACATTTTTAGATATTTCCTAAATCGTCATAATTGTACTGGGCTGGTTGATTCCAACTTCTCATAAAACTTTAGTGGGCTGAATCATAATCTTTATCAATCGGGTACAAAACCCATTGTTGACAGGTGAACAGAAAATCTGATGTTTGCAGGTGACATTACTTGAACATATTGAAGCCATTCTCAGTGCTTGTGGGAGATTCATATACGGAGCTACATAGATCAAAAGCCACTTGATGTTTGCTCATAAGATGCATTTGCCAACAATGTAATCGTGAAACCAAGAAAAGGTGAGACATCAATTCTATGCAGAGATTCGAATGTAACTTGGAACAGTCACCTGAACCTGCAGGAGCCTCCATAGGGATACTTCTAGGCATTGCAGTGGCATTTATGGAAGAAACTGAAGAATTTGTATCCGTTTTCAATCGTGCTGAGCAGTATGGACGCATCAAGTTGCTTCAGCATAACATAACTCACATGTGGATTACTCGATAATGACCAGTAGGATTCACTGATTCTCTCTATGTTGATAAATCTTCAAGTGTAATAGTCTCACAATACACTACTCGTGTTGACAAACTGAAACAACAGTCCTCAAGCTTTCTGTATATTGATTTAGTTCTCAGCAAAACGAAGCTCCAATTATATTATTGAAACCAAATTGCTGCATTTACAAAAGAAAAGACTGAAACTTTTAGAGTTCAATACATCATCATTGCCTTATACCTCCAAATGCTATTAACTACAGACAATACGCTAATTGCCAAAGATAAACGGAAATACATCAAAAACCTGATACAATCCACAAGCTTAGCATCATTCTCAAAGCAGAGTAAGAGTGTTTTCAACTATCCTCTGCTATTGTTGAGAATCGAACCGAGAGTTCCCAAAACGGCAAAAGCAAGCAAAGGGCTAACGTCAAGCGTGTCAAAGACTGGAGGGATAATGTTCCTGAAGAGATTAAGATAAGGATCGCAGAGATCTCTAATGGCTGACAAAGGCTGACGATCCCATGGGATATTTGGGAACCAACTGAGCAGAACTCTGACCATCAGAACACCACTGTAGATATCAAGCCACTTCGACAGCCCAGCCGCAACTACCGTCAATGGCGTGTTCAGATAACCAGCGGGTCTGTCACGGAGCGACGCGAAAAACAACGGACTCGCTGCTCGGAAAGATGCCTGAATCTGTGGAGATAGGTTTACCATCGCTACGGATAGCTTCTGAATTAGGGATTTGGTTACGATGCCAGCTAAAAGCGCAATGGTAGTGATTGATCTAGTCGACTCGGAGAAGGGAAATTGTGGAGGGGATTCATCAGTGGAGAGCACCGGAGACGAGGAGGCGGTGACGGCGGAGCAGACGAAGGTTCTAGGGTTTTGGAGGGAGAAATTGAAGAAAGGTTTACGGTGAAGGGAGAGACGAGGACGGAGGATTGGAGGTAATCTAGGGTTTACAAGAACTGAAGCGCGAAGTGCGAGAAGGCTATTGGTGGTTGATGAAGCCATCTTTGTTTCTCAGCGCCGGCGATGCTCCGGAAGATGTTGTATGAGAAATAGGGTAATGAACCAAATAGTGACGAAAAATATCATTTTTATATTTATAAATTCTTCAACTTTTTTTTTTTTTGTCGAAGAAAAATTGCATCTTTTCAACCACTTTATGATAATTTGCCAATAAAAACTGATACGTAGTAATTTTTGCTAATTTGGATCCAGAATTTAATCAAATATGGTTAGAAATTATTAATTTGAAGGTTCATGAATCGAGATTATATATAAATATTTCCTAGAATTGTACTCTCTCTTTTTTTTCCTTATAGAATTTAAAAGAAATTCAATGTCTTTTTTTTTGTTTTCCTATTTTATTGTAATTTTTCTAAATGGTTGTTTTTTTCCCGGTAAAGGAATCAACGACCATACGAAAGGATGCGAACATTACTAAAAATAGAGGACGATCGTCCCACACCCATCAAACCTATTTGCCTTCTCTATCGTTCACCAAGATCTATTTACCCTCAAAAGAAATTCTTCTCACTACAAAAAGTTGAGAGTAAAAGAAAAACAGTTTGTTTGACAAGACAACACAAAAGATTAATTAATTTATTTTTATTTTGGAAGGAATGCTTTGGGTTTGATCGTTGATTTGTTTGACAGAGATGGAGCAGAAGAGCGTGTTGTTGTCCGCTTTAGGTGTTGGTGTGGGGTTAGGCATTGGACTAGCCTCGGGTCAAAGTTTGGGTCAATGGGCAAACAGGTCGGCTTCTGTGGAGGATGGACTTACCGGAGTAAAGATTGAACAAGAGTTGGTTAGGCAGATTGTTGATGGAAGAGAGAGTAATGTTACTTTCGACGAGTTTCCTTATTACCTAAGGTACATTGCTTGTCTTTATCTTTCTTGTTTTGCATTTCTCTCAGATTAGTGACGATCATCATCTTAATCATTTTGTCATGCTGATGAGATGAGTTCAAGGATTTCCCAGTAACCAGTTTTAGTTTTGTTAAAAGATTGAAAATGTTGGCTAAATGGGACCACATTGGTATGCTAATGTCAATGTATGATGTTGTTGCAGTGAGAAAACTCGGCTTTTGTTGACTAGTGCAGCTTATGTTCACTTAAAGCAGTTTGATATCTCAAAGCACACACGAAATCTGGCACCTGGAAGTAAGGCCATTCTTCTGTCTGGACCTGCTGGTAATCATCTCCCATCTTTTGTGTTTAAACCTCAAATCTCCTTGGTCTTGTCCTATCCAAATTCAGTGTAATCGTGTTGGGAATCTTTTCTCTGCAGAATTCTATCAGCAAACACTTGCAAAAGCATTGGCTCATTACTTTGAATCAAAACTGCTACTACTAGACATAACCGATTTCTCTATTAAGGTGATTTATCTCACTATCTTCTACAGAAAGATTAGTATTATTTGCTAAATAATATAGTTAGTAAGCTCTATTTCTTATTCATTGGTACAGATACAGAGTAAGTACGGATGCAGCAAGAAGGCACCTGTAAGTTACTTGTGATCTTATGCCGTATAGCTTAATTATGTGCATTTGAACAGATTATGATTGTGTTTTCTTTCATTTCTATTGGTTGCTAGTCTCATAAGAGATCTATATCTGAGATGACATTGGAGAAAATGTCGAATTTGATGGGTTCTATCTCTATGCTCTCCCAAAGGGAAGAGAAAAGAGGTACAATATCAAAGTCCTTGGCCTTAGCATTTCTTTTATTTCTCAATAGAACTTAAGTGTTCACATTCTTGTCAATCTTAGGGACTTTGCGTAGGTACACAAGTGGAACTGATCTTCAATCCAGGTACACTATGTTGTTTTGTGGTTTAATCAAGCAAGTAAAATAGCTTTACATGTTTTCTGCAAGCTAACTCAATCCTTGTATGTAACGTGTCAGGGCATTTGAGGGTTCAAGTTATCCTCCACCACTCAAGCGAAATGCTTCTGCTTCTTCTGATATCAGTAGCCTATCTTCCCGTTCTTCAACTTTTGTTTCAGGTGTGTAACCAAGCATGGAAACTGAAATAAATCATGTTCTGATGTTTAACTTAGCCTAGATTATAGTTGTATTCAACTTCAACCATTTAGACCTTTTTTGTTTATTGGTGGCTGCTTATATTGTTCTAGGTTCAAGCAAACGCAGTACAAATTTGTGCTTTGATGAAAAACTTTTCCTTCAGTCACTTTACAAGGTAACATCTATTGTGAAGCAGAGGACTTCTCGTTAATTTCTTAAGCTGACAGACTATTACCACTACAGGTCTTGGTTTCGGTTTCAGAAACCAATCCTATAATAATATACCTAAGGGACGTTGAGAAGCTCCTTGAGTCACAAAGGTTTTACAAGTTGTTCCATAGGGTCTTGACCAAACTTTCTGGCCCTGTTTTGGTTCTCGGCTCAAGAGTATTGGAACCGGAAGATGATTGTCAAGACGTAGGAGAGGGCATTTCTGCTTTGTTTCCTTACAACATTGAGATCAGACCGCCTGAGGATGAATCTCAACTCATAAGCTGGAAAACACGATTTGAAGAAGACATGAAACTGATCCAATTTCAGGACAACAAGAACCACATAGCTGAGGTTCTTTCGGCTAATGATATTGAATGTGATGACTTAGGTACCATATGCCATACAGATACAATGTTCCTCAGCAATCATATTGAAGAAATTGTGGTTTCTGCAATCTTCTACCATCTGATGCACACCAAAGCACCCGATTATAGAAACGGGAGGCTTGTTATATCTTCCAATAGGTATTAGAAAGCGACATATCTCTTATACACAACAAGTATTTACCTTCAAGATAACTAATTAAATGGTTCTGCAACAGCTTGTCGCATGGACTGAATATATTACAGGAAGGTCATAGACCCTTTAAGGACTCCTTGAAGCTGGACGCAAACACTGCCGGCAAGGTATATACAGTTCGGACAATGAGCTTTTGAGTTTTAAAGTTGCTAAAATGTTAATGGCTTCTCGTGCAGGGAGAAGAATGTGAAGGGATAATAAAGAGTGAGTCAAAATCTGTGGCTGCTGTTCCGGAAAACAAGAATGAAACAGAAATATCAATTCCCCCAGCTAAAAAGGAATGCCCCTTGCCTCCGACACCGGTAAATGTCAACTGGTACACATGATTCAACATTGATTTCTTGATGTGTTTTCTGAAAATAGATTTTGATTTGATTTTATATTTAATTCCATTAATGTAGGAGGTGGCTCCTGATAATGAATTTGAGAAGCGCATAAGACCAGAGGTTATACCAGCAAATGAGATTGGTGTGACATTTGCTGATATAGGTTCACTAGATGAAACTAAAGAATCGCTTCAAGAGCTAGTCATGCTTCCTCTTCGTAGGCCTGACTTGTTCAAAGGTGGCCTTCTAAAGCCTTGCAGAGGAATTCTCCTCTTTGGACCACCTGGTACTGGGAAAACTATGATGGCAAAAGCCATTGCTAATGAAGCTGGAGCTAGTTTCATAAATGTGTCAATGTCCACAATCACTTCAAAATGGTTTGGAGAAGATGAGAAGAATGTGAGAGCTTTGTTCACCCTTGCGGCCAAAGTATCTCCGACTATTATATTTGTGGATGAAGTGGATAGCATGTTGGGACAGAGGACAAGAGTTGGAGAGCATGAAGCTATGAGGAAGATCAAGAATGAGTTCATGACACATTGGGATGGGCTCATGTCGAACTCAGGTGACCGCATTCTTGTTCTTGCAGCAACAAACAGGCCGTTTGATCTCGATGAAGCCATCATCAGGAGGTTTGAGCGAAGGTAAATACACACGATATGTGGTTAACTTGAAACCCTGAGCTTGAGCTTGGCTATAGAGCTTCTGATTCTCTGTTTTTATGAGACAGAATCATGGTGGGTCTTCCATCGAGCGAGAGCAGAGAGAAAATCCTGAGAACTTTACTGTCAAAAGAGAAAACAGAAAATCTCGATTTCCATGAACTTGCGCAGATGACAGAAGGCTATAGCGGAAGTGATCTCAAGGTTTGTCATGGTTCACATCTCACTTTACCAACACTACAGTCTTATCTCTGTCGACTGATCACTGTGAATATTATACAACAGAACTTTTGCACAACAGCTGCATATCGACCAGTGAGGGAGCTGATAAAGCAAGAATGCTTGAAAGAACAGGTGAAAACTTTTACTTATTAGCCTACTCTCTCTAGCACTTGCAAGAATATATTATAATGGTGGGTATTTATAAATCAGGAGAAAAAGAAAAGAGAGGAAGCTGAGAAAAAGTTTGGAGACGGAACTGAAGCAAATGAAGACGAATCTGAGGAGAGAGTCATAACTTTGAGACCTCTGAGCATGCAAGACATGAAAATAGCAAAAATCCAGGTAAGTTTAAGGAAATTAGTCGCGTGTTGATGATGATCCTGCACAAAACACTAAAAATTTTGCCATTTCTAGGTTGCTGCTAGTTTTGCAGCAGAAGGAGCAGGAATGAACGAACTCAAGCAATGGAACGATTTGTATGGAGAAGGAGGCTCCAGGAAGAAGGAACAGCTCTCTTATTTCCTTTAATCATCTACTTGTAATTACATGTTCTACAGAGACATCTTCTCGTGTGTGTTTAGAAGTCTAATATTTCACTACATAGTATTATAATCTTCAATACTATTTCCATAATTTGAACATGTACAGTTAATCCCTTGGATTAACTTCTGTGTAAAGTTTTGACTGTTTTATGTCTTGTTTGATGGTAAAGTCCACACAAATGTGTTGTTTATAATGTTGTATCTTTTATAGTGATTGGTGTCTAATGTTCACATGCACAAACCAGTGTCTTACAAATATGTATAGGCAAATACCAGCTAGCCCAAAGGACCAAAGCCCCAAAACACTCGAGAGATACCCACAACATTTTCTACTAATCTTTGATCAAGTCAGCATAATCAACGGAAATGTCTTGTGTAACATTTTACTGTTTTAAGAATATTATAAAAGCATCTAGACAGAGTACACAAAAGAGAAAGTACCAGAGATGGTGCAACACCCCACTCCCGATCGGGATATGACGTGTTATTCCTCGGATCTTGCCCCAAAAACAACTTTTTTAACAAATCCTTCAACATTAAACCCTTAATAACATTTCTATAAAAGATAAAAATAAAGATTGAGCAACGAATAACTTAGCGGGGAGATCATCTCTGCCCATAAAAATACAACGACAAATTCCTAATTTTAGCAATAATCAATACAATTATAGAATTAGACACAATCACTCATTCCACGGTCTTCCTCTTATCCACAAAATCTATTGAATGCATGACCACTAACCATCTATTGACCATCCATACCAAGTCATAATGTTCCTGAATATGAATCCATGACCACCAACTATCCACGGTTATTGTTGACCATCCACAGCAACCCACTTCATCCACGACTACCGAACATCCACGATCTGCCGCTTCATCTCTCCATAATGATTAATATAATAAACTATATACAATTATATTCTACTTAATATAACAATCTCAAACATATTGCATCAAAACCCTATATTTTATGAATCATGAAACATCAAAAGAAACATGAAATTGTATTTCCACGTATTACACTCTCACTTTGACTCGTATTACACTCTCACTTTGACTTAAATGGAAAACATATAAGAAACGTTGCTTTGTACTGTAATTTGATTCGTCGCTTCGTTTTAAATCTAAATTCCAATAATACACCAGATTTCTTATTTTCATTCTATTTCGAGTCGTTCTCATCTTCCGTTTCTGGTTTCTCTTTCACATTATCAGATTTGATCACGACTATAGTTTTTTCGTTAGGGTTTTTAGGGAGCTTTATAGGTATATATATATTAATTGGACCAAAAAAACAGATCTCACAGATGGAATGTGAGATTTAGCTGCCACATACAGTGCAACCACATGAAGCTACTCCTTCAACTGCCGCTCGCTTGAGCTAGCAGCTAGAAACTCCGTTTTGGATTCTGAATTTAAATCCCTGAAAAGTCTTGTCAACCATTCTGGAGTGAGAAGATCGTCTGGAACACCCCTTAGTCCCCATTCTGCATATGCAAACAAACCATTCCATGATGCAAATAAAAGAAAAACAAACGATAAGATATTGCAAATCTTCATTACAAAATCAAGCAAAACTATAAGTAGCATTATTACAAACTGTAGTTAAGACTGTGATCAAGCAATAGCTAGAAGACAAGCTAAATGTCATAAAAAGCAACTCATTAGTTCAATTTCATAAATTTCTGCTTTTGACATTGTATGTCCACACATTGCATTTGCATCGCATCTATAACAATAATAAGACTATGAATCATCATATGAAAATGGAACAAATACATTTAAACACTTCACTTTGTGAAAATTTTAAACCTGTTAAGTTAGTATATCAACTGGAAGAGTGTACTAACTATGCATTTTGGTAACGGTATTGAGCTCATCGCGAGCTTCTTCGATGAGTTCCTCGACCTACCACAAGCACGACGCTTCTCAGCCACTTCCCAGTCCACTTCTTCACAACACACCTTGAAACGGTGGAGCGTGAAGCTCTCGACCTAAGCTGACCCGGGAGTCTAAATTGTGAGAATCTCCGACCGCCCGATATGAGAATCATGACATCGGCGCCCGGTGAGCTTTTCCGACGTGATGAGCTCGTGGTGAGGCAGCTATTGAACCCTAGTCTGTATTCTAACCACGTCCATACTCCATCCCTCG
>JAKUCM010007603.1:0-40799 GCA_023374145.1 Lepidium sativum | reverse complement strand
ATAAACATTGTGTTTCAGTTTAATCCCTTGATAAAGAAAACGATGTACTCCTCCTTATGTATTCAAATTTCGACATTTTTTCCAAGCAATCTTATAATGCTTGCTTGTTATGCTACTTCTCTTTCTGACCAATTGTTCTTTTTTTTGACCAAATTATATACAAACCAAATGCCGAGCCAATAAAATATCAACTTAGGTTGATTGTGCCGATTTAATCACACATTTTGTCAACTATAACCTTTGTTATAACAACATTAAAGTGCCGTTTAATTTGGTGCTAATTCATTGTTGAGAAAAAAAAACAATTTTCATTTTCAAAACTAACGAAAATGTATGTCACATGTTCTTAAAAGAGAATGTATGTCGCAAGTTTCTTATCAAAACAATTTAAGAGGAGTCATCGTTTAAGAACCTTTTTTTTCTTCCTGTTTTCATGTGATTTATCCATGAACTCAACCTTTCTAAGTGCTATTTTGATATGATTCCTCTTAAGTGTAACTTTTCCAAACCTCATTCAATTTTTGCGTTTGTTGATTTGAAATATGTACAGACTAGACTAGAATAATGAGCAACAACATCTACCTTCCTCTCTAAAAGCATAAGGCTACAATTTGATCATCAAGCAATTAAAGTGGGCCTATATGATTTGCAAATAGCAAGAATTACAATGTTTTGCTCAAACAAATGTTCTTTCGCTAATCTATCTCGTGGATATTTTACTTACTAAGAAGTCATTCGTAAGTTTGCAGGATACATAACTAAGTATTAGTTGCCTAAACGTAGAAAAGCCAATGGAAACTCATCTTGTTTATGTGTCTATGTTTTAGGAACGGTTTTCAAAAGACGAAATAAAACTACGGTCACTGAAGAAGCGGATGGAGAGGTACGGATCAGCTAAAAACGTTGTTACAAATCCTCTCTTCTCATATATGTTGGTGAATACTAGAAACTAATGGTTATAAACCCAAACATTAATTGTCTTCAAAACAAGAACTCAAACATTGTCTACAAGTGGTATATAATACGAAAGACATTAGACATTGTCTTTGAACACTACGCTCTCATATATTTTGGAGTTTGATGATCAAACAAATGTGATAAACCAAATTTACGAAAAGATATATATGTTTTGAAAATAAAATTTGACTTTGGCCCTAAGCATGACCAGCAACCAGCGACCATAACCAAAATATTAGTTTTATGTTTGTTTGATAGTCGGTACGACCAGTGGCTATATTGTTCGTTTTGCAGTCGCAAAATTCTTTTTAAAATTTTTCTCTTTATCTTTAATTTATTATATAAAATTATGTATACTTATAAAAAAAAAACTATATGTTAACTTAGATAATAAAATAGTCATATTTATGAGTGAATTACTAAACTAGTATAAAAAGATGAGTTAATTACATTTCTAATTCGAAAATATTAAAATTACAAAGTTAATCTTTCAAGGTCAAATAAGACTATTTTATTCTTTTCATTTGAAAAGAAGAAGAAAAATTATGAAACTGCCATTAATGAGCAATTCCACGTGAGTCGCACGTAAAACAAAAAAAAATGTGTAGGTTTTGGTATGTCATGTAGGTTTTGCTACACGTTATGTACGTTTTGGTATGTTATGTAGGTTTTGATTTATGTTATGTAGGTTTTGGTATGTTATGTAGGTTTTGATTTACGTTATGTAGGTATTACTACACGTTATGTAGGCTTTGTTACACGTTATGTAGGTTTTGTTATGTATTGTTTTGTAGGTTTGTGACACGTTATGTAGGTTTGTGACACGTAATGTAGGTTTGTGACATGTTATATAGGTTTGTGACATGATATGTAGGTTTTGGTATGATATGTAGGTTTTGTTATGTTATGTAGGTTTTGGTTCACGTTGTGTATGTTTTGGTATGATGAGTAGGTTTTGGTATGTTATGTAGGTTTTGATTCACGTTGTGTAGGTTTTGATATGTTATGTAGGTTTTGTTACACATTATGTAGGTTTTGTTATGTATTGTTTTGTAGGTTTGTGACACGTTATGTAGGTTTGTGACACGTAATGTAGATTTGTGACATGTTATGTAGGTTTGTGACATGATATGTAGGTTTTGGTATGATATGTAGGTTTTGTTATGTTATGTAGGTTTTGGTTCACGTTGTGTATGTTTTGGTATGATGAGTAGGTTTTGGTATGTTATGTAGGTTTTGATTCATGTTGTGTAGGTTTTGGTATGTTATGTAGGTTTTGTTACACATTATGTAGGTTTAGGTATGTTACATAGGTTTCGATCCACATTATGTAGGTTTTGCTACATGTAATGTAGGTTTTGATTCATGTTATGTAGGTTTTGCTACACGTTATGTAGGTTTTGATTCACATTGTGTTGGTTTTGGTATGTTATGTAGGTTTTGCTACACGTTATGTAGGTTTTGGTATGTTATGTAGGTTTTTATTCACATAATGTAGGTTTTGGTTCATATTATGTAGGTTTTGGTAATTTATGTAGGTTTTAATACACGTTGTATAGGTTTTGGTATGTTATGTAGGTTTTGATTCACATTGTGTAGGTTTTGGTATGTTATGTAGGTTTTGCTACACGTTACATAGGTTTTGGTATGTTATGTAGGTTTTGATTCACATTGTGTAGGTTTTGGTTTGTTATGTAGGTTTTGATTCACGTTGTATAGGTTTTGGTATGTTATGTAGGTTTTGATTCATGTTGTGTAGGTTTTGGTATGTTACGTAGGTTTTGATTCACGTTGTGTCGGTTTTGGGATGTTATGTAGGTTTTGATTCATGTTGCATGAGTTTTGGTATGTTACCTAGGTTTTTCGTCACTATTCATCATCTTAACCTAAATTTTCAAAAATTTCAAAATTCTCAAAATCAACTCATTAACCTTGTAATTTTGTGCTCTAATCAATATACCCAACCAATATTCAACACAACGCAACTCAATTCACTCAACAAAACCTTCATATTCGAGTTATATAAAAAATACTCAATTTTGGAATTATGAACTCCATGAAAATGGGGTTAATGAATTCATACTTTAGAGGAGAGAAAAATATGACTATATAGTACCTAAAACTTCAAGAAATTGACACAAAAACACAACAAAAACTGGAAAAAAATTCATTGCTGTTTCTTCTTTGTCGAAGAAGAATAAGAAACAAATATTTTTTTAGATTATTTTAAGAAATTAAATCTAAATAGAATTCTCGTAATAACTTATGTCGTTAACAAATACAAGTAATTTCATCTTTTTTTACTATTCATAGTTGCCAGAAAATTATTCTACTAATTAACTTATTTTATTGAACTATTACAGTCATTTTTCTATATTTATTTAGCAACTAATCAAATTATTTAATAAAAATTAAATAAAAAGTATTGTCACATTTATATATTATTTATCAAAAATATATTTATATGCAATTAAATCAAAATTTTTTGTAAATTTAAATCTTCATTTCAATATTTGCAAATTTCGTTTTAATATATATATATATATATATATATTAATTTTAACTATTATATTTTATATAATATTATTATTATATAGAATTTTAATTTTATTTATTAAAAATATTTTTTAATTAAGTAATATTTTGATCGTTACTGTTTTTCGTTTTGTGGTAACGAAAAATCCAGTCGCTGAATTTTTTAGAGATTCAAAATTGCAATCGCCAATCATTAGCGACTGGTCGCTGAACCGTCGACTATAAAATAAACAACTTTTTGTCATAGTTGTTGATCGGAATCACTAAAACCCACCAAAACAGAGAAACCTTTTTCTCAAACGTTGAATTACCCTCAAATTAAACAACACTTATTGTTGTTATACCAAATGTGACAACCACCGAAGATGATGTCTTTGATGGTTTGACATATTTGTATTTAATTTGGTCAAAATAACTTAGGGATGTTAAAAGTTAGTTTTTATCCATTGGATATCTAAAATTTGGAAATAGTATTGTCACAAAGTTTTGTTTAAAAAAAGTAATGGGAAATGGGTATTAACTATAACTGATGAGTTTTATTCGCATTTATTGTTACAGTATCAGCTCGGAATAGCCCAATTTACAGCGGAATTCAAAATTGGCTTCAAGATACACGAGGAGAGAAAAGAGAGAAGATGCACGAGTTTATAGAGTTCCTCACCAAATCGGTGAGTACACCACTCTTTGGAATTGACTCCGGAATCCACTAGAATTAACTCTCAGTGTTTCTTGTTATAGGAAGAAGAAATCGAGATCGAAAATCACAGAGAGAAGAAACATTACACACGAAGAAGAAGAAGAAGAGCAGAAATGACTTGGGCCTAAAATGATATTGGACATGTCGCGCTTAATGGGCCTTCGAGATGGGCTTTTCATGATTCGGCCCATAACCAAACGCAGACAAAACCCAAAAATCTTCACCTTTGTCGCCCATTTGGTCCGAATGCGGAACCCTAGCCGCATCACACTCTCTCTTCGTCTCCCTTTTTCTTCTTCCTTTCCTTCTTCATCTTTCCTGCGACTTCCATCTATGATGTTGGAGATCTCCTGAAGCTCAACTCCGCTTCCTCCACGCAACTTGTTTTCCCGAAGGTTTCAAGATCACCGACTAGATCTTGTCTTCTTCCGAGTGACGACTCAGCTAAGTCTTCTTAGGTTTCCTCCTTTAATCTGTGTTTTCTGACAACATGCAACAATGGACCTGATCTTTTGCTAGGTTTGTTGATACAAATTCACTAACCTTTTTTCTTTTCTTTTCTCTGGTGACCTTGACGCTTCTCTGACGGCGGATCTGAGTCTCCGAGTAGGGCAAACCGGTAAGAAAGAAAAAGCTCCTATCTCTTCTACATATTTCAGATTTACGAAGAAGATAGATCGATTTCTTAATTCACCGCCCGTACTGACTAGATCTGACCGAGTTGCCTTTCTTTTTCCTTCTTTTGTTGATACAGCTCCTGGCCAACGGATTTTGTGACTGTTCATTTTCTTGAGTGTAAGTGAGCTTCACTCCTTACTTTCCTTTATTACCGAAATTTTTTTTTATTGACTTATTTTCCTTTCTGTTGACTTTCTATATGATTCAACAGATCTGAGCGCTTCATCTTCTGAAACAGACGAAGGCTCTCATCAAGACTATTAGGCTTCTACCATCCTCAAAGACTGCATGCAGCCTTTGAACTTCTCACCATGTATCACTTTTGTAAACATATCTGCAGGATTTATAGATGTGTGTATCTTCGTGACTTTGATCATTTTATCTTCTGTCACCTCTCTGATGTAGTTGTATTTTACCTGAATATGCTTTGTTCTCTCGTTGCACATTATGTTCTTTGCTAGATAGATTTCACTTTAAGAGTCACAATAGATTTCAACTATTCATGTACATAGTTTCATCTCTTCGCATATTCCTAGTATCCATACTGCTTCTCTGCTAGCTTCTAATAGTGCTATGTACTCAGAATCTATCGTAGATAATGCTACTATTTTTTGTAGTCTTGATCTCTAGCTTATCGCATTGTTTCCAATTATGAAAACATAACCTAAAATTGATCTGCGTTTATCTAAATCTGAAGCAAAATCCGCATCACAGTAACCTATTATTCTGAATTTGGAATCCTTTTTGAAATTTAAACTGATCTTTGTTGCTTCAGTTAGATATTTCATTATCCATATCACTGCTAACCAACGTGTCTTTCCTGGTTTTGACATGTACATGCTGATAATGTCGCTGGAGTAAGCAAGGTCTGGCATTAAGCCAACCATTGCGTACATCAAGCTCCCATCTGTGCTCGTATGAGGTACGTCTTCCATACCTTCAATTTCTGTTTCCTCATCCTCTGTGGTAATGTTCTTTAGTTTGAGCTTAGCCCCGAGTAGTGTAGAAACTGATATGTTATCACTTATGTTGAATGTGTTTAGAATCCGCTTGATGTAACTTTCTTGTGATAATTTGATCATGCCCTGTTTTTTGTCTCTGAAAATATTCATGCCTAGAATCTTCCTTGTTGGTCCTGGTCTTTCATCTCAAATTGCTTGCTCAATAATTGCTTTAGAGTTGTAATTTTCCTTTCTGTGTTGATACAATGAGCATATCATCTACGTATAGGAGAAGGTAGATCATGTCATCAACTGTTTTTCCTTTGTAGTATACACATGGAGTCATGAAATCATTAAACTTTGCATTCAATTCTCTTGGTGACTGCTTTAGACCGTATAAGTATTTCTTGAGTAAACATACTTTGTCTTCTTTGTCTTTTACCTCGTAGCCTTCTGGTTGATTCATGTACATTTCTTCCTGTAGAGTTCCATGTTCCTCTTTCTGTCTCGAGCTAGTAGGTAGTCATCCAAAGTAGTTTCCATTTCTAAATTAGTCGACCCAGATGTACTTTCCCTTATTTCAGTACTTTCTATCTCTGATTGACTATCATCATCACTGTTGATTTCTGGAATATACTCTGGACTTGCTCCACCTGATCCTGCAATCCCTTCTAGCTGACTATCCTTTCCCAGTACCTCTTCCAAGTCCACTCTGAAGGTTACCTTTTTCTTAGTTTTCCTTTCTTTAGGAATCGGCTGTCCCTCAGATTTCTGATTCTCTGTGATAAGGTCCTTGTAGAGCTCATCTTCGTTATAAACTACATCTCTGCTTATCACTATTTTCCTTTCTTCATTTAGCCAAATCTGATAGCCTTTAGTTTCCATCTTATAACCAATAAAAACTCTTTTCATAGCTCTTGGACTTACTTTATCTTGCATTGTATGAACATATACTGTGAAACCGAAACTTCGTAGGTGACTATACTGAGGTTTAGAGCTTGACCACACTTCTTCTGGCACATCAAAGTTAATTGATGATGTTGGTGATCTATTTATTAGGTATACAGCCGTATTAGCTACTTCTGCCCAAAATTCTCCCCCTAAACATGATTCTGAAAGCATGCACCTTACCTTTTCCATTATAGTCATATTCATTCTTTCTGAAACTCCATTTTGTTGTGGTGTATAGGCACATGTTCTGTGTCTTTTAATTCCAGCTTCTTTGCATAAATCTTCGAACTGCTTGTTATAGTATTCAAGACCATTATCAGTTCTTAAACATTTAATCTGCTTCCTTGTTTGATTTTCTATTAAAGTTTTCCAGTCCTTGAATGCTTGAAATGCATCACTCTTCCTTTTAAGGAACTGAATCCAAACTTTCTTATAGTAGTCATCAATGAAACTGATAAAGTATTGACATCCCGAAATGCTATGAGTAGTATTCTGTGAGCCCTATAAATCTAAATGGATGTACTCTAAAGTATATTTTGTTGTGTGTTTTGCCTTTTGAAAACTAAGTCTATGTGTCTTTCCCAAAGCACATGCTTCACAGAATCTCATTGCCTTTATCTCTTCTTTCTTTAGATGACCTTTTCTGACAAAAGTCTCCATTGATCTCTTTCCCATATGAGCTAATCTACAATGCCACCTAGTTGTTGCATCAATATTTATCTTAGTCATATTAACTTCTGAGCTTCGCACTTTGCCTTCGAGGAAGTATAATCCATTCTGATAATTGCTAGATATAAACTTGTATCCATTACTCTTGTAGAACTGAATGTTAAAATCTTTTCCTTGATAGTAGCATCCCAATTCTTCCAATTGACCGTAAGAGATTAAATTCCTCCTCATTTCTGGTACTTATCTCACATCTTTTAAGGTAATTATATTACCTTCTGCATTCTCTATTAAGATCTTGCCAATTTCTTTGACTGGACAGTATGAATTGTTTCCCATGTAAACTTTGTTTCCTTCAAACTCCACCAGATCTGTAATCAGGTCTTTCTGAAGAGTTATATGAAACGTACATCATGAATCCATTACCCATTCCTCGATAGTTGCAATTAGACTTGTTGTGTAAGCTGAATTTTCAAAACTTGTTACTGCAACATTTATAGATTCCTTTCCCTTTCCATTTTTCTTCTGTGGACAATCACGTTTCCAATGATTTTTATCTCCACATATCCAACATGCTCTAACTTCTTCATTGTTTTGTCTTGGTCTTGACATTAATCGTCCTTTACTCTTAAGTTTGCCTATGTTCTTTCCTGACCCTTTACCATTTCTCTTTTCTGATATGCATCTGCCGTCAATGGTTAAACCTTCTGAATGATTATGCCTCTTGTTCAGTAGACCCTTCTACCTTAAATTTGATTCCATTCCATAGGCTCATGTTATCACATCATTCATAGTTAACATATCTTTGGCATTTACAAACTGCAAAGTGTGTATTATCGGGTCATATTGAGATGGTAAACTATTTAACAAGGTTATTGCTTGATCCTCATCCTGAATGGTGACTTTTAAGCTTTCCAAGTCTCCGATCAATTTTAGGAATACATCAAGATTCTCCTCAATAGACTTGTCCTCATCCATTCTGTATAAAGAAAATTGCCTCTTTAGGTAAACTCTGTTTGCCTTTGTCTTACTTTGATAATCTCTTTCTAAAGCTTTCCATTGTTTGAATGTTGTAGGTTCGTTCATTATCTTCCTAAGAACTGAGTTTGATAGACACTGTCCGAGCAAACTCCTTGCTCGTCGATCCTTTAATTCCCAATGTGGATCCTTTGTGACTGTTTGCCTATCTTGATCTCCTTACCCGTTTCTTTATCAGTTATTGATACTTCTTCCATAGCCCAATTGACTTCATGATCCTTCTCAAGAACGGTGAGAAGTCCATGTATCTCGAACTGCCCTAGCATCCTATATTTCCATAACCCAAAGTCTCCTTTACCGTCAAACTTTTCAACCTTGAATTTTCCTGAAATTACTTCCATATCTGAGATTTGAGATGCTTTAAGACTTTGTTGCTTTGATGCTTTGTTTTCTTGAAACGCATGTTAATGCCAAACTCTTTTGATTTTCTTACAAGCGGTTTGATGTCTTCAATATTTATTTCTTCTCAACAGCTCCCAGAGAAGAAGATGAAGAACTGCACCAAACTTGTATAAGGTATTCCCTTTCCTTGTAGCTTCCTCGTCAATCTTTTGTTCCGAGTTTGATACTTCTGATCCTTCTCCTAACTGGATGCTCTGATGCCATTTGTTACAGTATCAGCTCGGAATAGCTCAATTTACGGCGGAATTTGAAATTGGCTTCAAGACACACGAGGAGAGAAAAGAGAGAAGATGCACGAGTTTATCCTTACCAATCCGGTGAGTACATCTCTCATTGGAATTGACTCCGGAATCCGCTAGAATTAACTTTCTGTGTTTCTTGTTACAGAAAGAAGAAATCCAGATAAAAAATTACAGAGAGAAGAAGCGTTACACACGAAGAAGAAGATAAATGACTTGGGCTTAAAACAATAGTGGACTTGTCACGCTTAATGGGCCTTTGAGATGGGCTTTTCATGATTCGGTCCACAACCAAACGCAGAAAAAACCCTGACATTTATTCATAGGTAATGGGTACCCAATAGATTTAAGAAGAAAGAAAAAGAAAAGCTGACCTTTGAGAATTCTCGTGCACGTTCTGATGGCTTGTTACGGTTAATTGAAGAGTGTTTGGTAAACATGTAGAGGTTGCTCTGTATCTGGTTTGTTTAAAAAATCAATTTGTTGTGTTTTGCACTCAGTAATCTCGATTTGTTGTAATTTGAGTTGGAAATTGTACTCGACTTTGGGTTGCGACTTTAAAAGTATTTGTATATAAAAGTTCTGCATTGCCTTTTCTGGTCTTATTCTTTTTGTTTCGAAATTGTCTTGTCATTTGAAATCGTATAGTTAGATGATAACAAACCAATTTATTAGGCCTCTAAGCTAATTTGACTTTGTCGTATTTCATGCTGCGAGGAAACAAGTTGCAATTTTGTTGATATTTAGAACTGTTTGATCAAGACACGAGAATATATCTTTCATCTTGAAGAAATGACGATTCATATAGCCATTTTGATTGAAAGTATACACATAACTTATAATGTTCTTTTGTCTTAGAAGGAGAAAATGAATTGTGTGTGTATATATAAGTACTTCAAAATTATTATATGTTTTGTGTAAGTTACAAGAGGTATTGATAATTAGAAATTAATATATGATCTATGTTATGAAAGTTCTATTGTCATTTATTAGGATTTTAAATTGTGTTTAATAATAATTTGTATTAATTTTTCTTATAACTAAAAATTAAAATAAATATTTCAAAAAAAATTTTAAGTAAATTTTTACTGATAATATTAAGATATTAGCTATACATATTTTAAATATTTTATTTGAAACAACAAACAATAGAGGCAATTTGTTTTCGGGGCGATTTAGGGTTTTCGGGGGCGTCTTCTCCGGCGAGCTGCTCATGTAGGTTTTGGTGGGAGTTCGCGAGGTGTCTTCTCTTCTAAGGGTCTCGATTAGGGTTCTATTGGAGTGTAGTGGAGAGTTTTGGTGGTTTCGTGGTAGTTTTGGGGGCTAGGTTAGGGTTTCGGAGTTTTGGGGTTTTGCTTCTCCGGCAGGTTTAGGTGGGCGATGGCGATTTTATCTCTTCTAAGGGTCTCGATTAGGTCCTATTGGAGTGTAGGGGGAATTTTTCGGTGGTCTTGTGGTAGGTTTGGGGGTTCGGTTAGGGTTTCGGAGTTTCTGGGTTGGGGTCAGTTCTCGGCGAGTTTTGCTTGTCGTCAGGACATGAAGTACTACCGATCTAGGTGGGTCGCTTTGTTTTCTCCCAGGTAAGTTCTCGACATATGGTTTTCTTTGATTTCGGGTTTTTGGTTGGTTGCAATGATGGTAATACTGGAGTTTCGATTAGGCCTGTATGGCTTTGGTTTCGATTGCGTTACCAAGCATATACAGTTGAGTTATTGAATGGTCAGACTAGTTATAACACAAAAGTTTGTATGCATTCAGGGATTGGTTTCACTACCTCTGATAATAATAACTTCGGAGGTGGGCTTTCAAGATGATCCGGTCAAATGCTCTAGTGTATGGTACGGTAGAACAAATTTGTGGGAATGCTTCTACTAGAGGGTGAGATTTTGGTTGGATCTTGATGTGATTAGCTCTCACATAAATGGAGAAGTTAGTGGTATTGGGTTTGGTGGGGTTTCTATGATGTTTAAGCTTTTAAATAGTCAACGATTGTCAGAAAATATAAGCTGGGAGGGTGGCAGAGGGAGGCGGAGTACTCTGTCAGTCGTAATCGGGTCATCTAGTGGGTGGATATTTGGATTTTAAATGATTTGTCAACCGGTACAGTATTTTCTGGTACAAGGAGAATTTATTGCTATTTCTAGATGTTATATAGTGGAGGGTATTCTCTGGTTTATGGTTCACATTTATTTGAATTCTATGATGGGATTTCAATATCTTGTTTCTGAATATTTTTTCAGGAGGAGAAAGGTCATTTGGCGTAAACTTCTAAATGATTGGGAGGTAGTGAGAGCTTACAACCGAGAAGGGTTGACGCATCTTAAACAAGTTTGGTTAGCTTTCCTACGAGTATTCCTAAGAGTCATGTGTCAGGTAGGAACTTATCTGGAAAAGCTTTTGTATTTGAATTTGAAATGGATTTTAAATGATTTGAGAAAGATTGGCATTGGTTTGAATAAACTAGAATTAATTGGCTGATCTCAAAGACTAATCTTTAAAAACTTATCGCGGTTTTGGAAGTTGGTTATTAGATACTATAGAGATAAGCTCATTCTGTTAGTTTTCCTGATTTTTAGGCTCTTTTTGAGCAGAAATTATTGGGTAACATATCGTTTAAGCTTGAGAGGGTATATCTATTTAAAGAGGTGTCTTTGTTTAGTTTTATTTATATCTACTTCTCAGCGAATCCCCTCATTGAAATTCTTAGACCGTCAGCTTACTCTAGGACTGCAAATGGCTCAAGTAGGTTTGAATAGGAAGGGTTTGGCGTCAAAGTCGCCTCCTACAGTAGTAAAAATAAAAATTCCCAAGATTGATAATTCGGCTCTGTTGGCAAGGAGTTCGAAAGTCATGATGGGATGTTGCCTTAACCCAATGTTGCAGAATGTGGACACCTTTTTATTTAGGATGCCACAGTTTTGGGGTCTGGTGGGGAAGGTCCGAGGTCTTAACTTAGGTAATGGGTATTTTCAGTTTGAGTTTCAAAACGAAGGGGATTTGGCTAGTGTTTTAGATAATGGTGCAGTTAATTTTGATGGTTGGATGGTCTCTTATGCATCATGGAAGGCCATGGCTGATGCGAACCATCCGAATTTCATTAGATTGTGGATAAGGCTTACCGGAATTCCCTTTGAATATAGGGTAGAGGAAGTGTATCGGTTAGTCGCTAGTTCTTTGGGTCTAGTTATAAGCATCGATGTTTTGAGAGGATAGGTGCTGATCGAGATTCCTTGTTCAAAGCCTCTAATATTCTCATCGATTCTAGAATTTAAAGAGGGGCGGGAGTCCAAAGTTATTGTAGAATATAAATGTTTAGAGGGTTTATGTATTCTATGCTATTGCATGACACATGATGCCTCTAAATGTTATAAGGAAAAAACGGACAGTAGGGTTGTCGAGAATGATAATTCTAGGAGGCTAGGTAATGGGGAAAATACTAGGTCATTCAAAGGGGCGTTGTTAAGTACAAGTAGAGGTACAAACTTACCAACACATTCCAAATTTGGTAAAGATAAATTGGAGCGAGGTAAAAGAGGAAGAAGTTCCTCCATGCTTCGGCCAATGGGTGCTGAATATATTGTATTTTATCATACTATTTTTCCTGGTAGGAGTTCTCATAACTTGGCCTTGTTTTTTTTTCAGGGTAACGTGGCAGATTTGGGACAAGGATCAGCCTCTTTGAAGAAGGTAAGCAGACCTTTGTTTCAAGAGGTGACTCAGGCTTTGATAGTTGATGGTGAGGGTACTGTTGAGACTGAAAATAGATTGATTTCTAATCACCTACAGATCCAGAATTCTGATATGCTGGATATGTTGGACGCCGCTGATGATCTCGAAGCTGATCTGGAACTGCCGCTCATTAAAGGGGTTGACGAGACGGAAGCATATGGGAATGCGGCTGACACAGTTGAAGGCGATATTAAGCTGGATACTGAATTGGTCTTGGATGAGATGGTTCTAGAAGCACTAATGAATAGTCGTCGTGTTCTCACAGCAGAGGAACAAGCTCAAATTATGAGGTCATGGCAGTCAAGCTGCAAAAGTGTAAGGAGGCTGAGCTCAAGAAACTCCCAGGGGTAGTGAGAAACCAGGAATCTGGAGCTCAATCCCACTACGAGGAATTAGCACACGAAAAATGGTCATGGTGGGTGCGATGTCACCACGGAGGACTCCAAAAGTTACAAAGACTAAGGTGGTGAAATCCAAGGAGCAGAATAACAGCTCCAAAAAAATTTTAAGTTATGAATACGTTGTTTCAGATTGTTGAGTTTTCTTTGAATGATTTGTTAAAAGGCTTTATGTTAGACTTTAAGACAGTATGTTCGTTCAGGCATAATTAATTTGTTTTGGGGTTTCAATTTTTTTACTTCTTATGGTTTATGGGTTTCATTGGGTTAATGGGCCACGTTTGGGCTCAGCCGTAACTTATAATGCTTTTGGTAAGGACGATTCTTCACGTAGTAAGGGCCATTTGAAGATGATTGTCTTTAGACATTTACAAGTTTCCTCAAGGGAGGATAAGATTCGCTTGAATCACCTAAGGATTTTACAAATGAGGTCTTCTCCTATAATACAGTCGGTTTTTAAGGTGAATCCGGGAGGAGATTTTGAGCAAAATGACAGCTCTAATTCATGTTAAATAATTTAATGATTTTTAAATCCATTTGCTGGAATTGTCAAGGTATTGGTAATAATGTTACAATTAATTATCTCAGGGATATTTGGAAGAAATATCGACCAGATTTCTTGTTTTTGTCAGAAACAAAGAATAACTATATCCTTTTAGAGAAAATTAAATTGCATTTGGGATTTCAATTTTTATCTACAGTTGAACCGATTGGTTTAAGTGGTGGTTTGGCATTATTTTATTCGGATCGGCATAATGTGGATATCAATTATAAGGATAAACATATGATAGATATCACTGTTGATTTTGAGGGAACAAAAACTTTCATCACTTTTTCCTATGGTGAACCGGTTCAGAGCCGGCGTGATTATGCCTGGGAACGGTTAACTAGAATGGGAATTATGAGATCTACATTGTGGTTGATTATGGGGGATTTCAATGAATTGACAGGGAACCATGAAAAACAAGGGGGTGCCCTACGAAATGTTTCAACGTTCCACAGTTTTAATCAGATGATTAGTGATTGTGGTTTAATTGATTTTCCAAAACTGGGTAATATCTGGTCATGGAGGGGGGTTCGGAGCTCTGGGGTCATAAGGTGTGTTCTAGAAAAAGCATTCGGAAATGCGGCATGGCACGATTTTTACCCATTATCTGAGGTGGAATATCGGAGATGATTGGGTCGGACCATCGTCCTATACTAGGTCGGTTTAGAGACCAAGTGGTAATGGCCCGGCAACATTTCAAGTTCAATGGTCGCTAGATTGGTAAGGAGGGATTCAAGGACGTCATAGAAAAATTTTGGACTAGATTGTGTGCAAGACGCAATATATCCTTCACTAAGAAGATCAATTTGTGTCGTAAAGATATTTCACATTGGAGGAGCACAAATATTCCTTCTAGACGACAGAAACTGGAGGCACTTAAGAGGACTTTGGAAGACTGCAAAAACTCAGTTACCGATGATCAAGCTAGCATTTTAGAGGCCACAATTAATTTAAAATAGGCCTATGTGGAGGAAGAAGTTTACTGGAAGCAAAAGAGTAGAAATAAATGGCTTCAGGAAGGGGATGAAAATACAAAATTCTTCCATGCTCAAACACAACAACGTAGAGCACGGAATAAGATTGTGGGTCTGCTAAATAATCAAAATAATTGGGTAACAAAGGAGGCGGATTTATTTATAGAGACTTCCCGATACTTTTCAGAGTTATTTGATAGTCATGGGATCGATAATTGATGTGTCTGCATTTTACCACATTTTAGGACCATTATTTAGCATGTTTTGCATTCATACTTGCATTGTTTTCATTGTTTTAAGTTCTTTTTAGCATAATTTGCATTATTAGTGTTGGGCATTGCATACATTGCATAAAAGGGATTTTTAGGTACTTTTTAGAGCTTATCACGGAGTATTTCGGATTACAAGAAGACCAATGAGGAATCGTCTGGCCTAAGGTTGAAGTTCAGGATGCGAACTAGAAGATTTGGCACTCGAGTCTCTCACACTCGACCATCACTTGGTCGAGTGACTTTACGGGCCAGAACTAAGACTTTGGACGAAGATTGACTCTTTGGGCTTCTCTGCGAAAAAGGCCCATCAAAACTTCTTTGTGCAAGCCCAATTATCTTTTAGTTCTTTTTCTATTTTTTCTTTCTTAAGGAAATTTCCTTTTTAACTTTTTAAAGGAATTTCCCATTTTTCTTTCTAGGGAATTTTTCCCTTTTTCTCTTTAAGTATTTTTCCTTTTTCCTTTAAGATCTTTTGATCTATAAATTGTACTAGAATTTCTACTTTCAATATACAATCTTTTCTAGCAATTTTCAAGTCTCATATTTTACAAAGGCATTTACGATTTTTCTAGTCTTAAGTTTTATGCAATTAATTTTCGATTTTAAGTCTATGGTTTATTTCATGAATTCTGAGTAAATTAGTCTAGGGTTCTTGAGGAAAGGGTGAGATTAGGGGAAAACTTAGGGATTTCCAGATTTTTTTATGTTTAATTAAGGTCTTAGATCTCTTTAATTTAAGTGTTCTTAATGCTTGTTTCTTTCTGATCAATTGAAATTCGATCTCTTGGTGAATCCCCCCCGAGAGGCGTTTGGGGAATCACTTGAACATACTTAAATTAAGATAGCATCTTCCTAGCTCAAGAGATTGATTGTCAGGGTGTTATTAGGCTTTGTAAGGTCCATACTTAAGGCCTCTTGAATTTCCAATCGTTGGGCGAGAGTCAAGTCAGGTTGTCTTTTAGGAGATGTCCCATTGCGCGAGAGCGAATGTGATTACTTTGTGATTCCTTGCTTAGAGGTCATCTAAATAGGTTGATAGATAAGTCTGGAACCCCTAGGAATACCCTAATCATTGATCCTAAACCTCGAGAACCCGTTTTTACTCTATTGAATTTTTGTGATTTTTAATACTCTACTTTAGGTTGAGATTTCGTGTTGCACTTTATTATTAGTTTCACTATTGCTTCACTTTTAATGCTCTGTTTTTACATTCCAATACTTGGTTTCGTTTTTAGCATTTTGTTTTAAGATTTCGTTGTCGCCTAGGATAGATAACCACTCGCTAAAACCGAATCTGGCTTAGATTAGAATAAGTAGATTATATCTTGATTGCTAGTTACTCTCCCATTGGATTGACACCATACTGTACTGCAATTGATTAAATAGACAGTTTGGTATTTGAGAAAACATCTAAAAACCTATCAGGTGAACATGGAAGAACAAGTACAAGCTACTGAACTAGGAACTCGTCCTAGGAGAGTTAGACACATTGGTGCCGGTGATGCTCCCAGTATCCACACTCAACGCCATGGAATTGTCCCACCAGCCATCGCCAACAATAACTTTGAGATTAAGAGTGGAATGATCTCCATGGTTCAGAACAGTAAATTTCATGGTTTACCTTCTGAAGACCCACTAGATCATCTTGATGAATTTGAAAGACTAACCAGTCTGACAAAAATAAACGGGGTTAGTGAGGATCCTCTGAAATTGCGATTGTTTCCTTTCTCTCTTGGAGACAAAGCACATATATGGGAAAAACACTTGCCACAAGGGTCTATCACATCTTGGGATGCCTGCAAAGAAGCGTTTCTAGGCAAATTCTTTTCCAATTCCAGAACTGCGAAACTTCGCAATTCCATCTCTGGTTTTAAGCAAAACCATTCCGAAACATTCTCTGAGGCTTGGGAACGATTCAAGATGTACCAATCACAATGTCCTCATCATGGTTTCACTACTCAGTCCCTTCTCAGTACTCTCTACAGAGGCGTGATTCCCAAGATACGCATGTTGCTAGACACAGCCAGCAATGGGAATTTTCTAAATAAGGATGTCGATGATGGATGGGAATTAGTGGAGAATTTAGCTCAAGCACACGGCCAATATAGTGAAGACTATGATCGAACTCCTAGAGGCGTAACAGATTCAGATATGGTTAGTAGAAAGGAGCTCAAAGCCATACAAGACAAACTGGACAAGATACTTTCAGCTCACCATAAGCAAGTACACCATGTCGGTGAAACAGAACGGGTTGAAGAAGACGATGACGAAGTTGAAGAGGTCAATTTCGTACAGAACCAAAGCAACAATTTCAGACAATTCAACAGCTACAAACCCAACCCCAACCTCTCCTACAGAAACACAAATTTAGCAAATCCAAACGACCAGGTGTACCCACCCAAACCACATCCGCAACCACAACCAAAACCATTCATCTCCAAACAACAGTACCAGCAAACACACCACCAACCACCTACTGGATACAACACTCAACCACCACAACAAACACCTGAAGTGATGGACATCTTGCAGCAGATACTAAAGGGACAGACAGCCAGCGCTTCCGAATTAACACGAAAATTTGCTGAAGTACATGCTAAGATTGATGCTTCACATAATGAACTCAACTGCAAATTTGAGACTCTTAATGCTCGTCTCAAATATGTGGAGAATCAACAAGGATCTTCATCAACTAATAAACAAACCGGACAGCTACCTGGAAAAGCTGTTCAAAACTTTAAGGAGTATCACGCCAACGCCATTACACTCCGTAGTGGTCGTGAATTGCTAATTCGTGCTGAACCGACGGAGAACACTGAGGACAGTGTCCTTATGGAAGGGGAGGATGATTTGGTCGAAGAACAGACAGAAATCAGCACGGAAAAGCCGAAATCTATGACACTCGACCAACACACTCGAGCACCATCTGCTCGAGTGTCAGAAGATCAGCCCAAAAACACAACTGACATACAAAAAGACCCAAAACCGTTTGCTCCACCTCCTTTCAAACCGCAGCTTCCTTTTCCACAGAGATTCAAAAAGGATGTTGCAGACAAGTACAAAGCTCTCTTTGAAAAGCAGATGAGGGACGTTGAAGTGAAAATACCAATTCTGGACGTCTTTATGCTAATGCCCCCTTATCAAAAGTTTTTGAAAGACGCAGTCAAAGACAGAACACAAGAAGTCGAAGGAATGGTTGAGCCTAAGAAGCTTGATGATCCAGGAACGTTCACAATTCCATGCTCGCTTGGACCTCTCACATTCAGGAGTTGCTTGTGTGATTTAGGGGCATCGATCAGCCTAATGCCTCTAATAGTCGCCAAAAGATTAGGGTTCGATAAATACAAGACTTGTAAGATATCTTTGGTACTAGCTGACAGATCGGTTAGGATTCCACATGGAATTCTAGAAGACTTACCAGTTCGGGTTGGAGGAGTAGAAATCCCCACGGATTTCGTTGTTCTAGATATGGGAGAAGAACCAAAGGACCCCTTGGTGTTTGGAAGGCCCTTCTTAGCCACTGCAGGAGCTGTGATCAATGTGCCAAAAGGAGAAATCGAACTCAACCTTGGGAAAGATTTCAAGATGACTTTCAGCATCAGCGACATAATGAGAAAACCAACCATTGAGGGTCAGCTGTTCGTGGTGCAAGAAATAGATGATCTTTCAAAGGACCTGTTTGGAGAATTAATAGAGAAAGATCACCTAGGTACTGCTTTGATAAAAGACGGTTGTGATGGATACATATACGAAGAAACTGAGGTCTACAAAGGCTTGTTGGACTCTTGTAAATCACTGAAAAGTGAAAAACAGTTCGAGATCTTACACTCGACCTCAACACTCGAGCAAGCAGAGCTCGAGCATTCCGATTTAACCTCTGGAAATCAACACTCGACCTCAACACTCGACCACACTAAGGTCGAGTGTCAGATCGATGATGACTGGTCGGAGCTCAAATCACCGAAAGTGGAACTCAAACCACTCCCCTCCGGGCTCAGGTACGCATTTCTTGGATCTAACTCTACTTATCCAGTGATAGTAAACAATGCATTGAGTAATGATGAGTTAGACATGTTGCTTTCTGAAGTAAGACGGTTTAGAAAAGCTTTAGGATACTCACTGTCTGACATTAGAGGGATCTTTCCCGATTTATGAACACATAGAATTCACCTTGAAAATGAATCTTATTCTAGCAGGGAACCTCAAAGGAGATTGAATCTGAATTTAAAGGAGGTCGTTAAAAAGGAAATTTTAAAACTGTTAGATGCTGATATAATCTACCCTATTTCTGATAGTAAATGGGTGTCTCCTGTGCATTGTGTTCCTAAAAAGGGAGGGGTCACTGTCATTAGAAATGAAAATGATGATTTGATTCCAACTAGAACTGTTACAGGACATAGAATGTGCATTGACTTTAGGAAATTGAATTCTGCATCTAGAAAAGATCATTATCTTTTGCCATTCATCGACCAAATGCTAGAAAGGTTGGCTAATCATTCATATTATTGTTTCCTTGATGGATATAGTGGATTTTTCCAAATCCCTATACATCCAAATGATCAGGAAAAACAACATTTACTTGCCCTTATGGTACATTTGCATATAGGAGAATGACATTTGGTCTTTGTAATGCACCTGCTACTTTTCAACGTTGCATGATTTCTATATTTTCGGATCTGATTGAGGAGATGGTCGAAGTGCTCATGGACGATTTCTCTGTCTATGGTTCTTCTTTCTCCTCTTGTTTGTCAAACTTGTGCAGGGTTCTATCTAGGTGCGTTGAGACAGATTTAGTGCTTAATTGGGAGAAATGCCACTTTATGGTGAAAGAAGGGATCGTTCTAAGTCATAAGATTTCAGAGAAGGGCATTGAAGTCGACAAGGCTAAGATAGAAGTTATGGTTCAGTTGCAGCCGCCAAAAACCGTCAAAGACATTAGGAGTTTCTTGGGACATGCAGGATTCTATAGGCGATTCATCAAAGACTTTTCAAAGACTGCTAGACCTTTGACTCGTCTCCTTTGCAAAGAGGCGGATTTCGTCTTTGACGAGGAATGCCTCAAGGCTTTTCTCGAACTTAAAGACGCCTTGATAACAGCACCAATAGTCCAAGCACCTGATTGGAATCTCCTTTTTGAGATAATGTGTGATGCTAGTGACTATGCTGTTGGAGCAGTTCTGGGACAGAAGATAGATAAGAAACTGAATGTGATCTACTATGCTAGTAGAACACTAGACGAAGCCCAGGTGAAATACGCCACCACAGAGAAGGAATTGCTTGCAGTTGTGTTCGCCTTTGAGAAATTCAGGTCCTATCTGGATGGATCAAAAGTTACTGTGCATACCGATCATGCAACTCTAAGATACTTGATGAAAAAGAAGGATGCTAAGGCTAGACTACTTAGATGGATTTTGATGCTGCAAGAATTCGACATGGAGATAGTCGATAAACCAGGGATTGAAAACGGTGTTGCTGATCACTTATCAAGGATACAGGTTGAAGAAATCCTTCCAATGAATGATTCTATGCCTGAAGAGCAACTGTTGAGTTTTTCCACTGAACACTCGACCATGACACTCGAACACCACCTGCTCGAGTGTCAAGCCCACAGACAAAGAAGACGTTTTTCGATCGGATCGAAGTTTGTGGGAACATGCTTACCATGGTATGCCGACTTGGTAAACTATTTGGTCGGAGGAGAACTGCCTAAAACCTTGAATTATCATCAAAGGAAGAAATTCTTCAGGGATGTAAGGCAGTATTTTTGGGATGAACCTTATCTCTACAAGCAAGAATCTGATGGACTGTTCAGAAGATGTGTATCAGAAGAGGAAGTCAATGGAATATTATAACACTGTCATGAATCTACTTATGGAGGACACTTTACTGCATTCAAAACAGCACAGAAAATCCTTCAATCCGGGTTATGGTGGCCATCAATTTTCAAAGACTGCCAAGAGTTCATATCCAGATGTGATTGCTGTCAGAAAATGGGCAGTATAAGCAAGAGGAATGAGATGCCGCAGAGTCCGATCTTGGAGATAGAAGTGTTTGACTGTTGGGGAATCGATTTCATGGGACCATTTAAGCCTCCTTCTTTAGGAAACAGTTACATTCTGGTTACTGTGGATTATGTCTCTAAATGGGTAGAAGCTATTGCAGCTCCTACAAACGATGCAAAGGTGGTACTTAAGCTTTTCAAACACATTATATTTCCCACATTTGGTGTGCCAAGAGTTGTGATCAGCGATGGAGGATCCCACTTTGTCAACAAGGTTTTCGAGAATTTGCTTAGGAAATATGGGGTTAAACACAAAGTGGCAACTCCTTATCATCCTCAAACCAGCGGACAAGTTGAAGTCTCTAATAGACAGATCAAATCGATTTTGATGAAGATAGTTGGGCTGTCAAAACGTGACTGGGCCGTCAAATTAGATGATACTCTTTGGGCCTATAGGACTGCTTTCAAAACACCTATTGGCCGCACACCTTTTCAATTGCTCTATGGAAAATCCTGCAATTTAACAGTTGAGATAGAGTACAAATCAATTTGGGCAACCAAACTCTTGGATTTCGATATCAAGACAGCACAAGAAAAGAGGCAGATGGACCTACATGAGCTTGAAGAAATCAGACTCAAAGCATATAACAGCTCAAAAGCATACAAGGATCGAACAAAGGCAGCTCACGACAAAAAGATCCAGCGAAAAACAATCAAAGTTGGTGATCAAGTACTTCTCTTTAACTCAAGACTCAAGCTATTTCCCGGAAAATTGCGATCAAAGTGGCCTGGTCCGTTCAAAGTACTGCAAGTTTTACCTTATGGAGCAGTCACTTTAGCCAATAGCAATGGAGAAGAATTCACTGTGAACGGTCATAGAGTTAAGCCTTACTTGGCCAACAGCACAATTCCCGAGGGAACTTCGGTTCTGCTCGATGAACCGCCTCCTCTCCAATAAATAGGAGGAAGTCGAGCTTGAGACTATAAACAAGCGCAGTTGGGAGGCAATCCCAAAGGTATCCTCTGTATATACATTCAATTTTTTTCTTTTTCGCATATTTTCCTTACATATTTGCTATTTTTCATTTTTACTTGCATCTATTTCGACTTACATGCACTTGGAAGGTTTTTGGTACTCTTTTACAGGAAAGTGGGGCCCATATGGGACAAGTAGGGTCAGAACCGACAAGATGGGACAACACTCGACCACGCCTGGTCGAGTGTCCCACTCGAGCATCAGCCAGCTTTTGGCAGACTGACACTCGACCAAACCTGCTCGAGTGTCAGGCTCGAGCGTCCCGCCTTCATGCCTATTCACATGCCTCCAAAGCCTATAACTGCCAAAAGCTGAGAAAGGGGAGACATTTACTCCGAAAATGGGTTAAATCTTTCTTTAATGCAATATCTTTTCCATTTAATTCAAAAAGATTTGATTTAATCCAAGTTCAAATTTTGAATTTGAAAAGGCTCCCCCTTTGTTTTTCCTCCTCTATAAAAAGAGGAGGGGCCTATCTCCTTTCATTCACACGAAATACACTCTCTCTCTAAAATTTCTCTCTAGTTGTTCTCTCTTTTACAGAAGCAAATCATCTCTCTTTCTGTTCATCTACTACACTCGATCACCTCAACTCGAGTGTCTAGTTCGAGTGTCAGAACGTTTGCTCTTTTTCCGACCAACTTTCACCATGACAGACGGCAAATCCAGCAAAGCTAACCTCCTCCGCCTTAGAGCCAAGAATAATGCTCGGTCAAGAAGCAATCCTTCCCAAGGAGAGTCTTCTAGGGCTGCAAGCAAACCCGGCAGAAAGGAGAAGAGAAGGTTGGAAGTGCAATCTGAAAATGAGTCAGAAGAAAGAGGAGAATACATGGATGAAGACGAGGTGGACCCAGACCTTGCTGCTGAGACACTTCGTGAAGATGGGTATGGCGAAAGAGAGGCGGAAGAAGCAAGGGAAATAATCCTTGCCGGAAAAAGAGAAAAGAAGATGAAGGAGAGGCATAACTCGACAAGAGCACTAAACGATCTGCGGAGGATGGATTTTCTAGGAACCTGCTATCCATGCAAGGAGGCGCTGACCGCAATGGGGATAACCAGAGATGTAGATCTCATGTTGCAAAATTCTGGGTTGTCCACGTTTATGCAGTATCCGCAGCGAGCATACAAGGAAGAGACTCTCCAGTTTTTGGCGATGGTTCAGATCGTTTTATACGATGCAGAAAACGAGAATCTCCAAGAAAAGCAAGGTGGAGGTTACATCTTCTTCGCAATTAGATTAAGGGACTATCGAATGACTTTCAAAGCACTTAGGGACCTCTTCGAGTTCCCAAAAGCCGAGTCCGAAAATTATGGACCGGATTTCGATAGAGCGGAGTTGGATAATGTGTGGCGGTCGATTGCATCAACAAGGAGCAGATTCTCGTCATCCCGATCTAAGGCATCATTGATCTGAAACCCGGCCTTGAGGTATTTTCGAACAATCCTCGCAAATACATTTTTCTCACGTTTTACTACTGGAACAATTAATCTAGGAGAAATGGAGATGCTGGTGACTGCTCTTAAAGACATTGTTGGTACAAAGAGCGACGGATCCCCGATTATTGGAGATCAAAACAGTGTTGTATTAACCATCCAATTTGCTAACCAATTGGTCACATACCGCGATTGGGCAAGGGATAACAAAACTGGAGGACGTGATGGAAAGATCACCATTGGCGGACTTGTCACATGCATTCTGGAAAGATATAATGTGCCAATCGATGAGACACAATGGGCCGACCCTCGATTCATGAACATCGAACGCTTAAGGAGGAGTCAATTCTTGGCTACGACGGAAGTTCGAGGTAACCTCCTTTACTCTTTCCATCATTTACTTAGACCAAATGCTTTTCTACTCTTGCCAAACAGGGAGTACACATCGATAAGGATGGGGCAAAACACGGATTTTAATCCGCCTCTAGAAGCCTTGTACGATCCCAATGGCCCTCAGCAGAGTTCATATCCAACAAACAGCGATGAAGTGGATCCTGAGGCGTATTGTTTTGAAGAATACACGATGCCACCTCGTCAAGGAGAACCAATTCAAGAAGCACACAAGCACATAAGCTTGTTGCAGAAAATGAACAAATGGTTGATGAAGAAGGTGAAGAAGCTGACTGCTAGCGACGAAGCTAGAAGGCAGGAAAACAATGATCTAAGTAGGAGAGTAGCAGCTCTAGAAAGGAACAGCGGACCACCACAACCACCACCAACTATTCGCCCAAGAAGAGCCTTCATATCCACAGATCGTGAAAGGCAGCACCAACCGGCACCAGCTAGACACTCCTCAGCAAACCCCGCAGCCTTCTCATATAGAAGATCATTCGATGCAGCTGGGGTAAGCTCGAGTCAACCGCTCGAGCACCAATCGATCGAGCAATCCGAACACTCGACTGAAACGCTCGAGCAAGCTGAGCTCGAGCGTCAGAGGCATAATGACCACTACATGGAACTCATGCGGAATGTGGCAACCGACTACTGGAACCATTAGAGAGGTATGAAAACTCCTTCCTTTCATTGTAAATACCATTGCATATTTTTCAATTGACTTGCTTTTACATTTCTTTTACTTGGCTTGCTTTTGCATATTTTTCACTTGACTTGCTGGTCTAGGATCCTCTTTCGGAATTTTATACACACAAGGGACTGTGTGATTTAAGTTTGGGGGAGGGTTCTAGAGGATATTTGACTTTGTTTTCTGTGATTCTTAGTTTTTATTCTTGCATTTTATCATTTGCATCACATCTAAGGCATAGAAAAACCAAAAATATTTTCTTTAGCATATTTTTAGATTGCATTACATCTAAGGCATAGAAAACCCATAAAAATTTGAAAAAAATCGAAAATGCATAAGTCAAAAACAGAGTGTTCATGTAGCTGCATTGCATTCATATAGGATTGAGTCTAGAATTTCGGGAATCATCTTGCTAGATAGGTAGACTTGCTAGGTTGATTGGCTAGTAACCATAGTGAACTCTTAGACTCGCGTTTTTTTCCCTCTTGAACACTAATTGGTAGATCATTGACCTTTGAAACCAATACTTAGGTTGTGTCTCGAAAAAGAACCTGATTTGTTACCTCATAATCGAATTCTATTTTCCAAATTAGGGGCTTGAGATACATTGCATAAGATCCTTCCTTAGGTTCAGCTAGCTAAGTAAAAAGAAAAGCATAAGGTGAATATAGAATCATCCTTCTCTACTCGGCTCAAAATATATGGTCTAAGATGAACGGGGATTATGCGTAAACCCGTACCTTCTTGTGTTCATCAATAAAACCATGTCGATATCGCCTAAGGTGAACCGGGACTGTGTGTAAACCCGTACTTTTTCGCGTCTCATTGATAAAGCTAACACATCGATGCCTAAGGTGAACCGGGACTGTGCGTAAACCCGTACTTTTTCGTGCTTCATTGATAAAGCTATAGCCAATAAAAACGAGTAAGGAGTTGAGAAGTGATCAAAAATGCTTAAACCATAGTGACTAGCTGAATTTGAGGAAGTTGAATCCCAAGGTCTTTGATCAATAGCCCCTCTTGCGGACTGCACTTGAAAGAAATAGGTTTTGAATTTGAGTTTCTTAAGAGTCCAACTAAGTGTTAGGGAATATTCGGTCTTGATGCTAAGCCTTGATGAAAGTAAATTGTGGTTCTTACAAAAGAATGAGGTTTCACTTGTGGATTACGGTTTTTCAGTTTGGCGTGTTGTTTGTTTAAGTAAGATGTTCCCATTGTCAGCAACTTCTCTTCCTTCTTAGTTCGATGCATATTTGCTTGAGGGCAAGCAAAGACTAAGTTTGGGGGAGTTGATGTGTCTGCATTTTACCACATTTTAGGACCATTATTTAGCATGTTTTGCATTCATACTTGCATTGTTTTCATTGTTTTAAGTTCTTTTTAGCATAATTTGCATTATTAGTGTTGGGCATTGCATACATTGCATAAAAGGGATTTTTAGGTACTTTTTGGAGCTTATCACGGAGTATTTCGGATTACAAGAAGACCAATGAGGAATCGTCTGGCCTAAGGTTGAAGTTCAGGATGCGAACTAGAAGATTTGGCACTCGAGTCTCTGACACTCGAGCATGACACTCAACCATCACTTGGTCGAGTGACTTTACGGGCCAGAACTAAGACTTTGGACGAAGATTGACTCTTTGGGCTTCTCTGCGAAAATGGCCCATCAAAACCTCTTTGTGCAAGCCCAATTATCTTTTAGTTCTTTTTCTATTTTTTCTTTCTTAAGAAAATTTCCTTTTTAACTTTTTAAAAGAATTTCTCATTTTTCTTTCTAGGGAATTTTTCCCTTTTTCTCTTTAAGTATTTTTCCTTTTTCCTTTAAGATCTTTTGATCTATAAATTGTACTAGAATTTCTACTTTCAATATACAATCTTTTCTAGCAATTTTCGAGTCTCATATTTTACAAAGGCATTTACGATTTTTCTAGTCTTAAGTTTTATGCAATTAATTTTTGATTTTAAGTCTATGGTTTATTTCATGAATTCTCAGTAAATTAGTCTAGGGTTCTTGAGGAAAGGGTGAGATTAGGGGAAAACTTAGGGATTTCCATATTTGTTCTTAATGCTTGTTTCTTTCTGATCAATTGAACTTCGATCTCTTGGTGAATCCCCCCCGAGAGGCGTTTGGGGAATCACTTGAACATGTTTAAATTAAGATAGCATCTTCCTAGCTCAAGAGATTGATTGTCTAGGGTGTTATTAGGCTTTGTAAGGTCCATACTTAAGGCCTCTTGAATTTCTAATCGTTGGGCGAGAGTCAAGTCAGGTTGTCTTTTAGGAGAGGTCCCATTGCGCGAGAGCGAATGTGATTACTTTGTGATTCCTTGCTTAGAGGTCATCTAAATAGGTTGATAGATAAGTCTAGAGCCCCTAGGAATACCCTAATCATTGATCCTAAACCTCGAGAACCCGTTTTTCCTCTATTGAATTTTCGTGAATTTTATACTCTGCTTTTAGGTTGAGATTTCTTGTTGCACTTGATTATTAGTTTTACTATTACATCACTTTTAATGCTCTGTTTTTACATTCCAATACTTGGTTTCGTTTTTAGCATTTTGTTTTAAGATTTCGTTGTCGCCTAGGATAGATAACCACTCGCTAAAAGCGAATCTGGCTTAGATTAGAATAAGTAGATTATATCTTGATTGCTAGTTACTCTCCCATTGGATTGACACCATACTGTACTGCAATTGATTAAATAGACAGTTTGGTATTTGAGAAAACATCTAAAAACCTCTTTATCAATAATCCAAATTTAGATGTAATAGACACGCAGATTACATATATGGACAATCAATGGTTGATGCGGTCAGCTACTAAGGAGGAAGTCAAGACAGCTTTGTTTTTGATGGACCCTGGAAAAGTCTCGGGTCCAGATGGTATGACTGCTTTATTTTATCAATTCTCATGGGATATTATTAAAGCAGATTTATTGGCTCTAGTCAATAATTTCTTGGTGCAGGGTAGGTTTGAGAGGAGTTTCAACAAAACAAATATATGTCTTATTCCTTAACTATCTTGTCCGACTAAAATGTCGGAATTAAACCAATTAGTCTGTGTAATAATTGATACAAGTTAATATCCAAAGTCATGTGTTTGCGACTAAAACATTTTTTACCTAAATTGGTTTCGGAGACACAGTCTGCTTTTATTCCTAGTAGGCTAATATCAGATAATATTCTGATTGCCCAAGAAATGTTTCACGCCTTACGTACAAATGGGGCGGTAAAGAGTAAGTTTATGGCCATTAAAATGGATATGAGTAAATCTTATGATCGGATTAAATGGGATTATGTAGCGGCTCTGTTCCGCAAGATGGGTTTTTGTGACAAATGGGTACAATGCATCATGTTTTGTGTAACAATAGTGGAGTATTCTGTGATTGTAAATGGGGTGACTAGGGGCTGTATTGTTCCTAAGCGGGGATTAAGGCAAGGAGATCCCTTGTCACCATATATTTTCATTCTCTGTACAGAGTGGTTAGTGAGGAAATTGGTTTTAACGGAGAGTAGTAAACTGATTACAAGGATATCGATTGCAAGGTCGAGTCCATCAATCTCTTATTTGTTATTTGCAGACGATAGTTTATTCTTTTGCAAGGCTACGGCAGAGGAGGCCAGTTAAGTCTTGCTTATTTTACAGGAGTATGAGATGGTCTCAGGTCAACAAATAAATTTTGAGAAATCCTCTATACAATTTGGAAAGTTAATCTATGAGTCTGTAAAAGTGGAGATCCAACAGAATATGGGACTTCATAAGCTAGATGGGATGGGTATGTACCTCGGTATTCCGGAAAAGTTAGGGGGTGCCAAGACGAAAGTGTTTGCTTATGTGCGCGATAAGTTGCAAGCTAGGATTGGTAACTGGTCCGCCAGATTTTTGTCTAAAGCGGGTAAAGAGGTTTTAATTAAGTCTGTTCTAACAGCATTACTTACATATGTGATGGCCTGTTATAAACTACCTAGGGGGTTATTCAGAGTTTAACCTCAGCAATAGCAAATTTCTGGTGGGCGCCTTCGGGTTCTTCTGGGGGGATCCATTGGTGGAAGTGGAGTGAGTTATGTAAACCGAAGTTGGACGGAGGTTTTGGTTTCAGGAACTTGGAAGTTTTTAATACGGCAATGTTGGGGAAACAGCTCTGGTGTCTTCTAGATTTTCCTGATTTCTTACTGGCTAGAGTCTTTAGAGGCCGATACTATAAGGATCAATGTTTATTGGAGGCACCAATGAAAGCATTATCATCATATGGTTGGCGTAGCCTTATTTCAGCCAAAAGTTTAGTTTTGAAGGGGGGTTTACGGAATATTGGGGATGGGAGATCGATACAGGTGTGGAAGGATCCATGGATACCTAATCTGGTTCCACGGCCTGCTACTGGGTCGAATTTGGTTTTGTTTCCTGAGCTGACGGTGGACCAATTCATGGATCAGGATGCGGGAAAATGGAAAGAGATATTAGTACGTCAATATTTCACCCTGGAGATGTCAAATTAATTCTCGGTATTCTTGTTCCCAGGAGAAGGAGGCCAGATACGTGGGGTTGGCATTTCATATCTACAGAACGATATTCGGTTAAATTCGGCTATCAGGTTGCGGAACATATGTCATTATTAGGACATAGTCAATTCGGGCCAACTTTTGAGTCTTTATATAAAACTATTTGGTCTCTAAATTGTCCAAAAATAGATTAAACACTTTCTCTGGCAAGTTTTGTCAGGGTGTATGGCAGTAAATGGAACCATGGCTCGAAGAGGGATTTCAGGTGACATTCATTGTTTGTGTTGCAATGCTGATCAGGAGTCAATCAATCATGTCCTTTTCCTATGCCCACCGGCCCTCCAAGTATGGGTAATATCGAGCATACCATCAGCGCCTAGTATTTTTCCTGGCAGCTCGGTCTGGTATAATCTAGATTACTTATCTGAGAAACTGCAGGGACATGGTAATATACACATATTCCCTTGGGTGTTATGGCATATTTGGAAAGCGAGAAATTCTTTTTGTTTCTCCAATAGAGATATAGATCCTCGAAAAATTCTGTGTAATGCAGCAACAGACCAATCAAAATGGACACTGGCGCGTTTTAGTAATTCGTACTGTAGACTTCCTAACATAAACCAATCTTCTGGCAGGAAGTCTCGTTTAGCTTTTCCCACCACAACCAATTTGCATTTCACAGGCTATAAGTGCTACGTGGATGCATCCTGGAAGGATACTGACCATTATTCTGGACTAGGTTGGTATTGCTTCACAGATTTAGTGGGCGGTGAGAGTATGGGGGCCAAAGGAATTCCTAGAAGTCTTTCGGCCACTCACGCAGAGATAGAAGCTGTGTTATGGGCGATGGAGTCTCTATTGGTTATACACATTAAGGAAGTGAAGATCGCGACTGATTGTGAGACGATGGTACGAGTCTTGGACGGCCCGGACGACTGGCCAGCTTTCTTGCCGTATGAGGAGGAGTTTATGCGGCTGCGTTATTTCTTTCAAGACTTCTCTTTGTCAGTTATCCCACGATCTTTGAACCATTACTAAAACGCGCCAGAGAGTTCATTTATGATCGATGACGATTTCCTTTTCTATACTTCTATTTGATATGTTATATGCCGTTGTCAGAAAGAAAAAAAAAAAAAACACACAAACAAACTTAAATATTAAACCAGAATAATTGGATATCCATTTAAAACTCATATTTTTTTGGATTTTATTTAATTAATTTTGATAAAACTTTAAATTTTATTAATTTTTTCTGTTTTAGGTTTTTTGGACAGATTTATATCGGGTGGGGTTGGACTGAAATATTTTACCAATTTTAAGATCCCCATAAGCAGTACTAGTAGTACTATGGAAATATAAAATTTCGCACGGTAAGCTTTTCAAAATTTGTTCGTAACAGAAAACAAATAAGAAATTAAAAAAACTTGGAAGGGTAAAAATATCTGAAAGAAGATGGCGGGATCTCTAACAACATCAAAACACCACCGTGGAAACACGGAGGCAGCTTCAGAATATCCCCGATGGCTGATCGGTTTTGCTCGGTTTGTTCAGTATCCATCTTCTCCTTCTCCACCTCCGTGTCCACGGCTGATACCTCTCGGAAAGAGAGAGCTGAATATGCATCCCCACGGGACGTGGTTGTCGACGTCTTCTTCGGCGGCTTCTCTTCAGATGGTGGGAGAAGTGAACGGAGCCGATGTGATTTTAGCCGTTGAACTTGGTGGAATAGTCCTTGTGAGTTGGGTTTTGCTATTGTTTCTATGCATCGGATGTGCGTTTTGTTTAGATTAGTGTCGCGATGGTTTATGCTTAATAGTATCGTATATCGGGATCTACTCTTGCTTGATTGAATTTTATTAGTGGCCGATTGTGTTCTTCCTGATCGTTAATTTTTTTCGAATTGTGGGGCGATTAACGGTGTTTTATCTCAATTTCTACAGGAAGAACACTACATCTCAAAGCTGGATTTCACATGGCCTCAGATGTCCTGCGTTTCTGGATTTCCATCTCGTGGTAGCCAAGCGATTCTCGTTAGCTATAGAGATTCTGAAAACGAGGCAAGCTCTACTAACACTGTATCTCTTTCGGATTTCTGGAGTAGACAGATTAAAACAGATTTATAGTGTTACTAAAGAAGAATGTGCTATATGTCGATGAGTTAGTATATACTTCAGATTTGTGATATGAATCATGTGGTTTTGCTGTGCTTGTTCTTCTTCTCCAGATCCAAAAATTTGCTTTAAGGTTTCTCACATTTGATGCAGCACAGAACTTTGTGGTAGCTCTTAAGGTTAGTATTACTGCAAAGAGCTGCCTTAAATTTTAAAATATCCTCGACTACAACCTCTAAGCTATTTTCTTTGAATCAAATCCAATGATTCCTGCTTTGTTCTGTTTATAGGAGAAACTCCAGGGTTTAGTGGAAGCTCGGAACCAGAAAAATGTTGAAACCAGGTGCGAGGGTTCTCTCCTGTCAAATTACTACCCTTCAAATGAGATTTTCCCCAGGTTGAATCACGTGACAGTGTTGTGAATTTCTACAAATGCTTTAGCCAACAATTTTTAGATATGGTAAATCATCTTTGCAGATCTACTGAGAAACAGCAAAATATGGTCAGAGCTCTTGATTATTATGTTCCTGTAATGCTACCAAGACTTGAGTATGAAACTGGACAAACCTTATACACATCACAGTCCGAGCTAAGTCAAATCCCTAATGAGTCTTCTATTAACCTCCCAAGACTTGAGTATGAAACGGGACAGACCTTATACACACCACAATCCGAGCTAAGTCAAATAGCTAATGAGAGTTCCATAAATCTTCCTCCGAGTTTCACCACCTTACTCTCTAGTTGCTTCCTCAACTCCACTCTAGGTACATTATTTCATTGATCTTGCTTGTTCTAAGTTTGAGAAAGATCACTTCTCATATGACATCTTAACACATTTTGTCCCTATAAAACATACTATAGATGCAGGCCAAACAACTGTAAAGGAAGATCCTGATCTGAAGTTACAGATACTGGTAGAGCATAAGCAAGCCCCCGTTCTTTTTCTTTAGACTCAACAACAGAATTACAACGATATCTTCTAATTTGGGATTCCAACTTTATGTTTGTGCAGAAGTACATGGAAGATTCATCATTTCAAGGTGAGCATTTTCTCCAATACTTACTCAATGGAGATATGGTGCAGAAAGTAGATAGAATCATGGACGAAATAGGAGGTAACTGGATTGGCTGAGTTGAGTTTCATCATAGATAAATATAATACATTAGTTTTACTTTCGAGTTCCAGTCTGTTGTTCATTGATTTAACATATATGGTTTTATCTGCACATGTTTTAGACATTGTTGATTTTCTGTATGGGAATACAAACCATTGGGTAGAGGACAAATTTTCCATTAGAAAAGATCTTTGATTTGCCTTTTGCTCACAAGAATTTCAACCTTGATAATTACCAAAATAAAATTGCATTACAAAATTTTATTCGTAAAGAAATCGAGAATTTTTGTTTTTTTTTTTTTTGAAATTTTAAATTTATCCTGGTGTATATTTACAAGTGTGAAATAACAGCTTGCTGAATTGAAGCTGTTGCAAAGAATATATAACTATTCTAAAATCTAACTTCAAATAACTGAAGCTCAAAACGGAGTTTACTTTAAATAAGAGGACCTAGATCCACGTGTTGTTTTGGATCGGGCACAATCTGATTACATCGAATGGAGAGAGGCTAATTTGGATAACAGAGACATGAGGAAATTAGCCATAACTAGGACACGTTCGGTTTCTTCAACGATGATATTCCCTACCACAGCTAATCTACGATTCACTGGCTATAAGTGCTATGTGGATGCGTCCTGGAAAGACACCGACCTCTACTCAGAGTTCGGATGGTTTTGCTTTCCAAATTCGGTGGAGGGTGTATTCTCGGGATCGAGACGAGTTCATCAATGTTTATCAGCATTGCACGCGGAGGTGGGAGCAGTGATCTGGGCGTTGGAAGCATTGGTGGAGTTGCAAATTCAGGAAGTGGAGATATCAACAGATTGCGAGACAGCGTACGACGTCTTCCAGCAACCGGAGGAGTGGCCAGCGTTCTTACCGTATCAAGAGGACTTCCGAGGACTCACGGCCAAGTTTTCCTCTTGCTCCATGTCGGTTATCCCCAGAGTAATCAATCATCGAGCATATGGCTTGGCTAAGGAGGGACGGTCGACGGGATCATGAAGAGGTTTCATATGTCAATTTATTTTTAAGTAAATTGTCGTTGCCAAAAAAAAAATCTAATTTCATATCATTTTTGGAGCAAACCATAGAGTTTGTGTGGATAGTGGTAAGATAAGGAGCTGATGGGATTGTGAACCATCATATTACAACCATGCATATTAATGTATTCTATATAGTTTTTTCCCCCAACATATATCTATTTTAGAAAAGTTTAACAAAAAAGTGACTGATTCTACTTTTTTTTCTTTTTAAATAAACTCTTGAGATATAACCTAATTTTGGGTTTGGTCGGATTAATAATAGTTAAATCATTCACTAATAATTAAACACAAGTCAAGATAAACTTTATTAAATTAACTAAAATTGATAATTTCCATAGTCATATTGAGTTACTATATAGAGATACTGGAAAATCTTGAAATTCAAGGTATAATAATAATGATCTCCACCTTTTTCTTTTGTCCTCATCAATTATTTATACACATGATTAAGATTTGTGTTTACAATTACATATTGCAACAACTAAAAAAGATAACAAAAGCATGAAATCATCACATACAGCTCTAGTTTGCATAAGCATGCTCTCCCTCTTCGTTCTGCATGAGTGTATACACATAGTTCTTTCTCATATCAAATATCTCAATTAGTTAAAGTTTGGTTTATAAGAAGGTGATGAAATTAATGGATGTGTTGTAGGTGGAAGCATGGAGGACAGAGAAATGAGAAGATGGAGCAATAAGATCTATGTACCACCTTGTATCGTCAGGACTTGCTCCGATCTCACATCATCCGAACATGACTGCTGGTGCTGCTTGACTTTTGATCCTAAAAAGCGACCTTGTTGGCTCGAATCCTTATTTCCTGACGCCAAACAGCTTTGCTTTGACTATTGTTCCAAACATAAATCTACCCTTTAATCTTTCATCATTCATCATCAATATATAACTCTATGATTTATCCTCCTTATGTTCGATTTTATGCATCGCGAAAATGATTGCTTCAAAAACAAGACAAGAACTAGTTAATTAGCCAGCATAAAACAGCAAAGTTGTGACTACAGTTGGTACTTTTTCAAACCTGTTCCAATTTTTCTAATGTACAAAACCCAATACATAGTGTAAAAGTAACTTGACAACCGATTCCAAGTTCTGGAATTTAAATATTTTATTTAGCTCTAAAGAATATATAAAATGTACAAGTAAAGTGTATTTAATTTGTATAGTTTATTTGAGCCGAAAAAATAAATAATTGTATGAGTTTAATTTGACTCAACGAATCAATGGATTTATGAGAAAAGAAGAAAAAGAAAAAAAGAATTCAATCATAATGTTTTCGAATTTTTTGGAAAGCTTATACGAGGGAGTCGGAGACGGTGACTCCGCCGACGAAGATGACGACGACAACAACAACAACAACAACAAGAACAACCCGAAATCTTCAACGGAGATACATGACTATGATCGTTTGTCTTCGATCTCACTGGAAGAGAAAGCTCAAGGCCGTGGGGTGAAAAACGACCTCACGGAACTCGGGCATACCCTCACGCGTCAATTTCGAGGCGTGGCTAACTTTCTCGCTCCATTGCCAGATGGATCGTCTTCCTCTGATCAATCAAATCCCAGATTGAACCAATCGTGGGCTTCAGATCCCGAATTGAATCAATCACGGTCTTCGGATCCCAGACTTAACCTATCTCGGTCTACAGATCGGTTCGAATCGTGTGTTGGAACTGATACGCCAGAGACAGGAATTAGGTTTAGGAGCTATAATTCAGATACGATGATTACGGGAGATAAAGGGGTAGAAAATGTCTGTAATGATCTAGAGGAGGAGGAAGAAGAAGAAGAAGAAGATGAAACGGATGATGAAGAAGAAGAGATCGATGCGGTTGCTCTCACGGATGAAGTTCTAGCATTTGCGAGAAACATTGCAATGCATCCAGAAACTTGGTTGGATTTTCCTCTCGACCCAGACGAAGATCTTGATGGTAACGTAAATTGAGTTATGTTTCGGATTGGATTAAAAGATTTATTGGGAATCTCACAAGTCAATTTATTGGCCTCCTAGTCTTCATCGAATCATATAAATTGACTTATTCATATCAAGGTTTCACTTTTTAATATAATTTGTGTCTTCTTCTCTGTAGATTTCGAAATGTCTGATGCTCAAAGAGGTCATGCTTTAGCTATTGAACGTCTTGCTCCGAGGTTAGCTGCTTTGAGAATTGAGCTGTGCCCATGCCATATGAGTGTTGGTTACTTCTGGAAAGTCTATTTTGTTCTTCTCCATTCCAGACTCAATAAACACGATGCTCAACTTTTGTCGTCACCACAGGTAAATAACCTCAATCTCATCTTGAATCCAATCACACAAACCAAAAATCAATACCTTTTTGTTTCTGCAGGTGATGGAATCAAGAGCATTGTGGATGAAAGAGCTTCAGAATCAAACACATTCATCAAAAGAAGATAGAGATAAGATTCTTGAGGAAGACATTACACCATCAACTTCAAATTATTACCATCATGCTCCTCCAGAGTTTCTGTCTCCAAGAATATATGCTTTTGAACCTCCTTCAATCATGTATCGGGATTTCGAAACAGGACAACGCAGTTCTGAAAACACGCATTTCATTGATAAAGCTGTCATCGATGAAAAACCAATCCAAAAGAATGACAGGAATAGTGTAAGCCTTGGCCAATCACCTAAAGAAGAAGAAGATGATGATGATGATTGGCCAGAAGAAGAAAATTCTGCAGATTCTTGGGCTCCAATGTTCACAGTGAATGAGGATGATGTTTCTTTCAGTGATCTTGAAGGAGACGACGATATAAGTAGCTTAGCACTCAAGTCAAAGAGTAACTCAAAGGGCACAGACCAAAAAGGAACATGAGAACATCATCTCTAGTCAAAATCTAGCTGGCTTGTTGCTGTGCCCTGCCACGAGATCGAAGCAATAGAATTGAACATAAAGATGTGTGCTTGAGTCTAATCCTGAAGTCTTTTGGGTGAGTTTGATTGTTTATGCGATTTATGATGTTTGCTCTCTCAAAGAGAAAGAAGAAAGAAAAAGGTTTTGGTTAAAACATGTACAGAAGATTACATTTATAACTTCAATTACATTGTATTGTATTGTTTTGTTATATCTCGTCCACTGTAATGAAATAATGAATAAAGCATCAAGTGATTAAACTCGGACGAATTTCGTGCACAACAGCGATACGGTGTCGTTTTGGTTGAATTTAATAGCTGCACTTTTTACTTTCGTCAATTTTTTTATTTTTTTTTTGTAAATGTCTTTGTGTATATCTCTCTGTGATGAATCCACCCACGAACCACAACGAAATCGTCAGATCGTGAATAAGACTTTATCGAGCAAAAAGAAAACACTGAGCTACAGCAAATGATCTTAATACCTTCTTCTTGTTGACGTTGGTCTTTCTTCTCCGGTGCAGCATACAGCTCATCAGATCTCGGGGGCTTAATCCGTCTGTTTGATCGGATCTGATTCCGGCAATCTTTGAGAAACAAGGAGGAAGAAGACCATGGCAGGGGCGGCCTCCGCGCTGTTTCTGCTCGATATTAAGGGCCGTGTTCTCGTTTGGCGCGATTACCGTGGCGATGTCACCGCTGCCCAAGCCGAACGTTTCTTCACCAAACTCATCGAGAAAGAGGTTTTTCTTCCGATCTTCTCTTTTCAGATGTGTGATTCGGTGTTTCTCTATGTTTTTAAATGCTTGATTTGGTATTTGTTTGCTGTGAAATGGAAAGAGTACTTCGATGCTTTGAACGGGAATCATGGACTCGTTTCGTAATTTCCATTTCTGAGTTATTCGCCAATATAATTCGAAAGTGTTCGAAGCAACAACATGCCTCGATTATATAGAAGTTGCAATCTTCTTCTGTTTCGTCCTGACTTGCTTATAGAACTCTAAGATAATGATGGATTCTAATCTATTTCTGCGATCTGATGCCACTAGTCTTTCTGACATGATTTGCGAAACAAACTTCGAACATTTGGAACTAATGAACAAGCTTTGTTAGTGGTCATACGATTCAAAATATATTATAATTTGATCAAAATTAGTGTATTCATACTTCTGACAAAGTAAGTTCTGTTTTCTTTTGTGCGATTGCTTACTTTCGTCTAATTTTTCAGGGTGATTCACAGTCAAATGATCCAGTTGCTTACGATAATGGGGTGACCTACATGTTTGTACAGCATAGTAATGTTTACTTAATGATAGCTTCCAGACAGAACTGTAATGCTGCCAGTCTTATCTCTTTCTTGCATCGTGTAGTCGATGTAAGCATAATAATTTAGGTTTCTGAACTGCATACTTTTCCTGGATTCTATGGAGAGGAACAAGTAGGGTACTGTTTCATATATACTAATCATTTTCATTATATACTGATTGTAGGTCTTCAAGCATTACTTTGAGGAGTTAGAGGAAGAATCATTGAGGGATAACTTTGTGGTAGTGGTATGTCTATGCTGCCACCATCTACTCTTATGAAACTTCTTTGATGTTAGTTGTTGTTATTACTCTTGCGTGTGCCAACTATGTTTGCGCAAGAAAAGTACCCCTAAAATTAGATGCTGAAGTCTGCTTCTGTTGCTGGCAGTATGAGTTACTTGATGAGATGATGGACTTTGGGTACCCTCAATATACTGAAGCAAGAATCCTTAGTGAATTTATCAAGACTGATGCATATAGAATGGAAGTTACACAGAGACCCCCGATGGCTGTCACAAACGCTGTGTCATGGAGGAGTGAGGGGTTACAGTTTAAGAAAAACGAAGTAGGCGTTTTTATTTTTCTATTGCATAGGTTTTCGAATGTCTTACAGACTGCTGTTTTGTATTCCAGGTTTTCTTGGACGTAATAGAGAGTGTAAATATCCTTGTGAACAGTAATGGGCAAATTGTGAGGTCTGATGTCGTTGGAGCGTTGAAGATGCGAACATACTTGAGGTGTGTCCACTAGAGTTCTTAATCAACCAAAGCACGTTAGGTCTGAAGTCCGTCCTTTTTGACTCTCTGGTGTCTAATCTATGTTATTACAGTGGAATGCCAGAGTGTAAGCTAGGCCTAAATGATAGAGTATTGTTGGAGGCACAAGGACGAGCAACAAAAGGAAAAGCCATTGATTTGGAGGACATAAAATTTCATCAGTATGTTATTCTCTTGCAACTCCAAACATTCGCTAACTAACACTTATACAGGCCACCTTTTCTTTTTTACTCAAGTAACTATTCAGTACTTTAGGTTTACATGTCTTTTTCTTCAAAATGTAGGTGTGTTCGATTGGCCCGTTTTGAGAACGATAGGACAATATCCTTTATACCACCTGATGGATCTTTTGATTTAATGACGTATAGACTTAGTACTCAGGTTTGGAAATGGATTATTGTGCGGTGGATGGTTTCCGTCCCTTCTTAAATTAATTCAGATTTTAATTTCTCATGATATATCTTATCTTTTTACATAATACTTGTTCAGGTAAAGCCTCTTATATGGGTGGAGGCGCAGATAGAGAGGCATTCCAGAAGTCGTGTTGAGATGTTAGTAAAAGCTAGAAGCCAGTTCAAGGAAAGAAGGTAACTAATCATCCTTGTGTACCTGTTTGATTTTACCGTTTACCATTACCTTATACCCTTCAAAACAGTTCGACAAGAGTTCCTTATCTGCAGCACTGCAACAAATGTTGAGATCGAGTTGCCGGTACCAACTGATGCATCTAACCCCACTGTAAGAACATCTCTTGGATCTGCCGCATATGCTCCGGAAAAAGATGCACTAGTCTGGAAAATCAAATCTTTCTCTGGGAACAAGGTAATTGCTTGTAGTTCAATTAGGACTTGATCTTATAAAGTCGAATGCTTACATAATGCTTTAAAAAAAATGTAGGAGTACATGTTGAGAGCAGAGTTCCATCTTCCAAGTATTACCGCAGAGGAAGCAACCCCTGAGCGAAAAGCTCCAATCCGCGTTAAATTCGAGATTCCATACTTCACAGTTTCAGGGATACAGGTCTGTATCTCCCGAATAGTGATCAAATCTAATCATTTCAAAATTTCTGCACTTAAGTCTGTAGGGACAAAACTTAAAGTTGAAAGATCCTAACGTTTGTTAATTATCGGTATTGCAGGTTCGATACCTGAAGATCATTGAGAAGAGTGGATACCAAGCTCTTCCATGGGTGAGATATATAACAATGGCTGGTGAGTACGAACTAAGAGTCATGTAATATGAGATGTGGTTCTCTTTTTTCTCTTGATTTATCTTAAATTAAGCCATTGTCGACGGAAAAAAAGCAGAGGGGTAAAGTTCGGACAAAAAAAAACGAAACGACCGAAATGTATTAGCTGACAAAGTTGCAGCGAGTTGTTTTAGAAGCCATATATTCTTGTGAATTGTTTCATGGTGTTCACTCTTTTTGCATTTTTTTCTTCTCTTGTAAGCTATTTACAACACTTTCATACTGGTTACAATTGTTGAACATTAACTTCTTTCCATTGCAACGGAAGGGAACTACATGTAGTTTGGTATTAAATACCACGAATGGCATGACGTACAGTTTTTGCTTTCCTTCTATTTTGTAAATAATTAGAAAACCCATAATAATCCTTTTGATTTGGTTTCAAATATTGATCATTTGACCTATTTATTACCCATCTCGAATATGTGTAAGTAGAAAAAGTTAACAGTTCATTAAATGCATTGATCCTTTCTTTTTATCCGCTAACACATACATTACCAGGTAAATAGGTGTAATACATATAGTATCATCCGTTAAAAAAATGAAAATTTTTATGAGCTAATTTATGTGTTTCATCCGTTAAGTTGTATATAACTTGAGTAAAGTAAATACAATCCGCTAACTTATATATGTTAAATGTTAAAGCATATTATAGGTTAGTAAATTTATTATCAATTACATCGCCGCCATTGTCACCACCAGCACCAGATGATTCACTCTATTCTTCGATATCCCAAGAATCCTAATCAAATCTTGTTTTTTTGGTCTTCAAATCCATATCTGGTTTTACTTCAAATGTGACTTAAAGCCAAAAATCGATTTCGAATTTTCATGGATGACTCCCGAATCTCTCGTGTGTTTACAATCAAAAAGAATCAAAACCGATATTACAATAGAAAAAGTAAAACGAAGACTTGTACAAAAAATATATAAGTTGGAATCAATCATGAGTCTTATTTTAAGCTTCTTCTCTATTAGTACCAAAGAGGAGACGAGGAAGATTAATCAAGTGTCGTTACTTTTTATTTTTTATTTTTTGAGATATAAATTAGGCTTGCTTTAACCAGTTGATGTAGGAATATACCTAGTGTGCACAACTAATGGTAAAATTACATAGAGATGGTAGATACTTAGGCTCAGAACATTTTCCAGATTTAATACATTTTATGCACTCTAGTTCATCTCCAATTAAAAACATTATTCATACACTAAAAATACAGTCTCTCTCTTT
>JAKUCM010007602.1:0-19527 GCA_023374145.1 Lepidium sativum | reverse complement strand
GTTGGTTCGGGCCTGGCTTCAGATGAGGCTGCATTGTCTCCAAGTGAGGGAGTAGCAGATATGGCGGCTGGTTTAGAAGATTATGAACAGGAAGATACTCTTATGTACTCAGAGGAAGATCTCCTATACGACTTGGCATTTAGAGCAGTTGTGGCCAATGTACAAAACACTTTCTGCACCCTGATCGGGAGAAAATAAATACAGAGTTTTCACAAACCTTACAAAAGTGTCGGGTAGCAAGGCAAGCTAAACCTCCAGCAGGTCCAAGTAAGCTGTCTTCTAGGTCCAATACCCCAATTAGAGGGGTCAGCTTTAAAAAGGCATTGGCAATGAAAGTATTGTCTCCGATGAAAACCCTGAAGCATAAGATAGCTAAAAAGGGTACCTTGAAGGATAAGGACGAAAGTCCTATGAAATTTTAATTTTAGTTTATGATTAATGTTTTTTGTTGGAATTGCCAAGGGATTGGCAATAGAATTACAATTAGTTGTTTGAGAGATATTTAGAAACAATTTAAACCAGAATTTTTATTTTTTCTGAGACAAAGAATAATTTTCTATTTATGGAAGATTGTAGTGTCATTTTGGCTATAGTCTTCTAACTACGGTAGAACCAATTGGCATGAGTGGCAGATTAGAATTATTCTATAAGGATTATATGAATGTAATTATAAAATCATAAAGATAAAAATATGATTGATATTACTACAGAATTGAAAGGTAGAAAAGCTTTTATTACTTTCATTTATGGTGAACCAGTACGGCAAAAAAGGGATCAATCCATGGTTACTAACTCGAGATTTTAATGAACATACTGGGAACCATGAAAAGTAAGGAGGATTTATAAGGTCTGCATCCTAATTTGTAACTTTTAATCATATGCTGCAAGATTGTGGTCTGATAGATTTCCCGAGATAAGGGAATTTCTGGTCTTGTCGGGGTGTGTCGGCAAAATGGAGTAATCCGGTGCATTCTAAATAAATCTTTAGGAAACAAAGAATGGCACAACGTATTTCCAAGATTATAAGTTGAATATCTGGGTATGATAGGGTCGGATCATAGAACGATTTTAGGACGTTTCTCTGAGAGTACGATTTCTAAGAGAGAGGCAATTTATTTTTGATAAGTGTTGGGTTGGAAAGGTTGGTTTCCATGATCTTATTAGGAAGAGTTGGGCCGGTCATACAGCATAGAAATCATGTCTCCCTGAACGAAAAGTTGAAGGTTTGCTGCAGTGAAATTTCACATTCGCTGGCAACATAATATCTTACCTGGACAGCAGAGGATTAAGAATCTGGTAGGGGGAGTTGGAGGGTCTCAAAAACAGTGAGACACCGGACTCTGACAGAATTTTACAAATTAGTTTAGACCTTCAACGAGCTTACGGCGAAGAGGAGGTGTATTGGAAACAAAAAATGCTGGAATAAGTTGTTGAGGGAAGGAGATGAAAATACAAGATTCTTTCATGCTCAGACGAAGCAGCGTAGAGCTCGTAACATGATAAATGGTCTTTATTCGAGGGAGGATATTTGGGTTACAAGGGATGAAGATCCTCATGGAAACAACAAGTTATTTTTCAAGTCCTTTTCAGTAATGGAGATTCTACTTTGGCTTTGGATGAGTTGGTATCCAAAATTAGTGATTTGGATAATCGAATTCTGATACGCAGAGCCTCTATTGAAGAAATTCGTCAGGCTCTGTTTTCGATGGATCCCTCGAAAGCCACTGGCCCTGATGGGATTTGTTTTTCCAAGAGGCTTGGGATATCGTAACACGACGATCTAGTTAATTGGGTGAATATTTTCATCTCCCAAGGATTTTTTGAGACCAGTTTGAATAAGACAAGTATATGCCTTATTCTGAAAGTTTCTCGGCCTACGAGGATGTCATAATTTAGACCAGTTAGCTTATGTAATGTGGCATATAAGATAATATCTAAAAGTTATGTATTTGCGGCTACGTAGGGTTCTTTTGTAGCTAACTAAGTTGGTGTCAAAAACGCAATTTGCTTTTGTAGCTGGGAGAAACATCTCAAATAACATATTAACAGCTCAGGAGATGTTTCATGCTCTTTCGGACAAATCCTTCAGTCAAAGGCAAATATGTAGCCATTAAGACTGATATGAGTAAATCATATGATCGAGTGGAATGGAATTTTGTTAAGATTTTATTGCGGAAATTGGGATTCTGTGAAGCATGGATAACATGTATAATATTTTGTATTTCAAGTGTGGAATATTCAGTATTATTAAATGGAGTTCTTGGAGGCTGAATTAGACCAGAGCGAGGGTTAAGACAGGGGGATCCTATATCACCATATATTTTTATTCTGTGTACGGAGGTGTTAATCTCGAAGTTACGGGTTGCAGAACAGCGGAGATTACTGACGGGTATTTCTATCGCTCGGACACCAGTCCGTCTATGACACACTTGTTATTCGCTGATGATAGTATTTTCTTTTTTAAAGCTTCAAAAGAATAAATGCATCAAATTTTGAGGATAGTTAGTGAGTATGAGCAGATCTCTGGTCAGCAGATTAATTTTCTGAAGTCATCGATTCAGTTTGACCAAGGAATATCAGACGATGACAGACTAGTTTTGCATCAAGTATTAGGGATGTTGGGAATGTCCTGCAATCATTTGTACTTACTCGTGTGGTCGGTTCTGACATCAAGATTAGACAAAGTCATATGGTACTAGGGGTTGTAATGGTTTGCTAGAGTCCACTTATAATCTCTGAGTTTTGATACTCATTGCTTGTACTATATGATCCTATTGGGTCACACACCTAAGCAAATAGAGACAATTCAATAGGGAATTATCATTATAGGAATGATTCATGACTTGAGCGTAATAATACATGGTTTCAGATGAGAACATGTGTTTTGGGTCAGGCCTAAATTAATCCTAATTCAACTAGGAATTAATTAGGATGTTTTGGGCTGGGCCTAAATTAATCTTAATTCAACTAGGAATTAATTAGGTGTTTTGGGCTGGGCCTAAATTAATCCTAGTTCAACTAGGAATTAATTAGGTTAACTTAAAGTCCATATATATATGATATAGGACACGTTTTTGAAGTGAGGAGAAAGCCTAGCCGCTGATTGCACAAGTCGAAACCCTAAGAGAATTACACACAAAGTTCTAGCAGACTTCTCTTCTACTTGTGTGCGTGTGGACTATCAATAGAGGTGCTACACTTGGAGCACTTGCTGATCGTATACATGATCTTATCTCCGCTGCACCAATCAAACTTTAGGTATAATCGAGTTCCCTATTTTCAGATTCAATTAAGTTAATACAAGACTTAGGGCTTAGGGTTTTTGCTAGATTAGTCAATTAATAATTTTCGAATTGCTTAAAAAACCTTACAAGGGATTTATAATGTGGGTGGAATGAGTTCGTACTTAAGTTAACCTGAGAATATTGGAGGGGCAAAAACATGAGTTTTTGCTTTTGTTAGAGAGAAACTTAGGGACAGAATTAATAGTTGGTCTTCGAAATTCTTTTTGAAAGTCGGGAAGGAGGTTCTTATTAAATCAGTGCTGACAGTTCTGCATACATATGTGATGTCTTGTTAAAGACTTCCTAAGTCGATTGTGCATCATTTGAATTCTGCTATCGGATTTTTGGTGGTCTAACTCAGGTACCTCAAGGGGGATTTAGTAGTTACAATGGAAGAATGTCTCTAAACCAAAATCTGAAGGTGGTTTAGGATTTCGAGTTCTAGAGGAATTTAATTTCGTCTTATTAGCCAAACAGTTTTAGCGTCTTATTGAAGCCCCAGAGTCGTTGTTGACATGGGTTTTGAAGGGCGGTATTTTAAGGATACATGCCCGTTGATGGCGAGGGAGAGGGCTAATCCATCTTATGGTGGTGGAGTATTTTATCGGCCCGATTCTTGGTGTTGAAAGGGGCAATTAGGAAAGTTAGGGATGGGGCAAACGATCACAGTATGGAAAGATATGTAGATTCCAGATAACATACCTCGTCCAGCTTCAAAGATGTCATTTCCAATGTTCCCTGATCTCACAGTGGATCAATTTATTGATTGTCAGACGGGATCCTGGAAGGCGATTTTGGTTCATCAATATTTTAACCCAATAGATGCCTAGATAATTTTAGGGATCCCTATACCACGGTGATATCGTCCAGATTATTGGGGTTGGCATTTTACTGACAAGGGTCGGTATTCTGTAAAGACAGGGTTTCTCGCTGTGGAGACTTTTTTGAATCCTCACAGGGGCTATCTTGGTCCAACCTTTGAGGCATTATATGAGAAGGTTTGGAAGGTTAATGCACCGAACAAAATTTGGCATTTTCTTTGGCAGATATTGTCCAGAAATTTTGCTGTAAATCAGAATCTGACGAAGTGGGGGTTCTCATGTACTCCGGATTGTCTAAGATGTGGAGCTGAGGCGGAGACTATTAATCATGTGCTCTTCCACTGCCCCCTAGCTTTACAAACATGGGCTCTATCGGACATCCCATAACCTAGACTACTTGTTTTGGCGGTTGCCAGACGGAGGAGATTATCTATATTTTCCTTGGTTGATTTAGAATATTTGGAAGGCAAGGAACGATTTTTGTTTTTGAATTCTGTATCGACCCTTGCAACATTATCACACGATCGAGGCCGGGAATATGGGAATGGTTAGAGGCACAGTTGACAACAGCTATTCCCCGGTCTTGACATTCGAGCTACTCCAGACGACACATAATTCTCTTGGATTTTCCCATCTACAACCAATTCAGGGTTCACGGGTTACAGATATTTTGTGGACGCGTCCTGGAAGACGACAGATCTACAGACGGGGCTAGGATGGTACGGTTTTCCAGATTCAGTAGAGAGTGTTTTTCGGGTGCTCGATATATCAATCACAGTTTGTCATCTCTGCATGCACAGGTGGAAGTTGTCGAGTGGGCCATGGATTCACTGGTGGCAGTCCAAGCTTTGGAAGTGGAGATGTCGACAGATTGTGCAGCGGTGTTGGATATTTTCACGAAGCCGGAGGATTGGCCAGCTTTTCTCCCATATCAGGAAGACTTTACACGGATACCGTGATTTGTTTTCGTCCTTCATGCTTGATTCCTCGTAACCTCAATTATAGGGCTGATGCTCTCTCGCCAGGTTGTAAGGGAGACAGGCTATAGTTGATTGTAATAATCTTTGCTTGTACACACCTTTGCATCTTTTATAATATTGTGGTTGACAAAAAAAATAAAATAAATACAAAAGAAACTTATTTTATAATCTTAAATATAACAAAATTCGTTTGGAAAAAATGACAAAATATTTACTACGAACATGTAAATAATTTTTAAAAAATTTACTTATTATAAATTAATATAATAAATCTAGAAATTTAGTCTTTAATATATTAACTACAAATAAAATTGGTCTATATTTAAGTAATATCATGAGATAATGAAAATATAAAATAAAAAAAATACTATCAATATTTGTTTTCACACATAACAAAATATAAGTTATATTCATAAATAAATAAATAAATATATATATATATATATATATTCTAGTTATTCAGACCCATGAACTTAATAATTTTCTACTGCCAGTAGTCCTCCAAAATTATGATTTTTAGATCTGTATTCATTTTTATTTTTAAAAAAAGTGATGCTTTCGATTTTGAAAAATGTGTGTATTTAGATTTATAAACCCGTTATCATGAAATATTTATATTATTTTATATTATTATAAACTATTTCACAATAAAATAAATAAATAAAAAACAAGCAAACACGACCAAAAACGGATGAAAAAATTTGCTATAATGATTTGGTATACCTCATTTATAAAAATATGGGTATCTAAATTCTTAATGAAGAAATTATATGTATATATAATATAAGTGATATATTTGATCATTTATTATCGACATATAGTTGATCAAATTTTCTGTCGCCAACTAAGGAATATAAATTTGAGTTTTGCAATTTTCATAATCAATAATTTGAAACTTAATACTAATCATTACGTCATAATGGTTGAGGAGTTTCTTAAATAAATGAAAAGTAAGGATATACTAAAACGTAGTGGAGGTAGAGCAGTCAATAATGGAAGAAACTTCCATGAAATTTCGCTTTTGTTGTTACCAAAAATCGAATATAATTATTAATATAATGGTTTAGGAAGTGCATGTTTACATACAAGACTGACTGACAAGAATGTTTCAAAGGAGATAATTCAATAAAGCATTTAATGTAATAAATAACTTTTGGGTTTATTTAATAACTTTCATTGGTTATTAATTTTTTTTTATTAACGGCCGTAGACCTGGTATTCGGGTATCCAGATCCGACCGGATCGGATCTTCGGAGTTCAACTATTTCGAATTTACCTATATAAGATTTGTTTGGATATTTTCGCAGATTCGAATCAGATTCATATATTAAAATTTTAGTTCAGGTTTAGGTCGGGTTCGGGTATCCAAATTTTTTAACTAATTTTTTAATTAAAATATTTTCAAAAAATAAGTTAAAAATTATAACTTATTAAATATTTCATATTTTAGTTTCATTTTGTTATATTGATTATAAATTGATTAATTTATTTAGATTTGTAATTATAGTTTTAAATATTTGTGTAACTATATATAAATATTTATGTAAATATATTTATATATTTCGAATATTTCAGATATCTGTTCAGATTTCGGGTTTTACCCGATCGGACTTTGGATATCTGTACTTTCATAGTGTAAAACCCGTTCAGATATTTTATAGGTTTCGGTTATTTTAGATTGGGTTTGGATTCGAGTTTCAGATATTGTGCCCAAGCCTAAACTGAAGACTATATTAGATCACAACTGATTGGTTCATCAGCCAAATTTTTATATAATATAGGTGGAAAAATTGATTCTTTATTATACAAATGATAAGTAATCACTAAATTAATAACCATTTAGAATTATTAAAATCTTAATTGATTGACTTTTGCTTTTATTGTCCGAATTTAATGTGAATATCCAGTTTTTAAGGAGCCGTACATGAGATGGGAAGTCATAGAAGTAATAACGGTTTTATTGAAAGGGTAATATAGTCTTTTTGACAGACACTGTTAACGTTCCGTTTTCTTTTTGAAGAGCCAATGAGATTGGACCACACACCTCCACTATCACCAAATCTTCGCTTTTGTGAAAAGCAAAAAACGAGAGAGAAGAAAGGTACAAAGCAAAATATTCAAAACTCAAAATCAAAACAGCCTATAAAATTGTATAGGAAACAAGTTTCTTCCACAAAACCACACGGGCTTGTCTAAATCAATATCTGTCCTCTGTTTCAGTGGTTGAATACGAATCAAATATGAGAGCTTAATATTCTTCTCTCTTTTTAAAATTCTGGGTCTTCTGCTTTGTCTCCAAGCAAACTTTTGGTCAAATCATTTTTTATTCTTTGTTGGAGTTTTGCCCTTAACTTTGGAATTTCAATGAGGAAGTCTCTTACTTTGTCTTCCTGGAGTTTAGGTAAGAGTTCTTATGGTTTATACTCTGTTTTTGTGATTTTCCATGATTAGCAGCTTACTTGCTTTGGTTTCTTGGTTTGTATTTGATCAAAGAAATGATTAGATCGCCATTGTTTGATTTGATTTAAAAGACATCAAAACGGTCAATAAAAACTGCAACTTTGTTTGTTGTTTGACTGAAATTTTGCAGGAATTTGATAGACGGTTTCTCACTGACAAAGGTAAACAAAAACTGTTTCTGAGTGATCCCAAAGTTAAGTTTTTGAATCAATGGAGGAGGAGAAGTCCTTCTCTGCGTGGTCGTGGTCCGTTGAGTATTGTTTAAAAGAGTACAATACAAGACTAGATAAGGGCTTAAGTACTGAAGATGTTCAAATTCGTCGTCAAAAGTATGGTTACAATGAGCTTGCGAAGGAGAAAGGCAAGCCTTTATGGCATCTTGTATTGGAACAGTTCAATGATACGCTTGTGAAGATTCTTCTCGGTGCAGCATTTATATCTTTCGCTTTAGCGTTTTTAGGGGAAAACGAGGAAGATGGTTCAGGTTCAGGGTTTGAGGCTTTTGTTGAGCCATTTGTGATTGTTTTGATCCTGATTTTAAACGCTGTAGTTGGTGTGTGGCAAGAGAGTAATGCAGAGAAAGCACTTGAGGCTCTTAAAGAGATGCAGTGTGAATCTGCAAAAGTTGTGAGAGATGGAATTGTGTTACCAAATTTGCCTGCTAGAGAGCTTGTTCCTGGGGATATTGTGGAGTTAAATGTAGGAGATAAAGTCCCTGCTGATATGAGAGTTTGTGGTCTGAAAACTTCGACTTTAAGAGTCGAACAAAGCTCTTTAACTGGAGAGGCAATGCCGGTTTTGAAAGGAGCAAATGTGGTAGTTATGGATGATTGTGAATTGCAAGGGAAAGAGAATATGGTTTTCGCGGGAACAACGGTTGTTAATGGAAGCTGTGTTTGTGTTGTGACGAGTATTGGTATGGACACGGAAATAGGGAAAATCCAGAGGCAGATACACGAGGCTTCGCTTGAAGAGAGCGAGACTCCATTAAAGAAGAAGCTAGACGAGTTTGGGAGTAGATTAACTACAGCTATCTGCATTGTCTGTGTTCTTGTGTGGATGATTAACTACAAGAACTTTGTTTCTTGGGATGTTGTGGATGGCTATAAACCTGTGAATATCAGGTTCTCATTCGAGAAATGCACTTACTACTTCAAAATCGCGGTTGCTCTCGCCGTGGCTGCGATTCCTGAGGGTTTACCTGCTGTGATCACGACATGTTTAGCTTTAGGGACGAGGAGAATGGCGCAGAAGAATGCAATAGTGAGGAAACTTCCAAGTGTAGAGACCCTTGGATGCACAACTGTGATCTGTTCAGATAAAACCGGGACTTTAACAACCAACCAAATGTCTGCTACCGAATTCTTCACGCTAGGTGGTAAAAAAACGACTTGTCGAGTCTTTTCAGTTGATGGTACAACTTATGATCCTAAAGATGGAGGAATTGTGGATTGGGGATGCTACAATATGGATGCTAACTTGCAAGCTGTTGCTGAGATATGTTCCATTTGTAATGATGCTGGAGTTTTCTATGAAGGAAAGTTGTTTAGGGCAACAGGTTTGCCTACAGAAGCAGCCTTGAAAGTTCTTGTAGAGAAGATGGGTATTCCAGAGATCAAAAATGGTGAGAATATCCAAGAAGTTGCAAAGTTTTCAGACAATGGTAGCTCAGTGAAGCTAGGTAAGCTTTCAAATTTTTTCACACCATAACATTGTCTAATTGGTAAGCCGCAGAGTTCTTGATCTACCTTGTTGTTGATTGATTTTTTTTGCACCAGCTTGTTGTGATTGGTGGAATAAACGATCGAAAAGGGTTGCGACATTGGAGTTTGATCGAGTCCGTAAGTCCATGAGTGTTATTGTGCGTGAACCAAATGGACAGAACCGGCTTCTTGTTAAGGTAAATACATCTTTTCGTCTCTTGTTTTTAGTTGAAAACGTTTTGTGAATTTTCTTGTTTTCTTCTTTGCAGGGTGCAGCTGAGAGTATACTTGAGAGAAGCTCATATGCACAGCTTGCTGATGGATCTATTGTTGCTTTAGATGAATCTAGCAGAGAAGTGATCCTCAAAAAACTTTCTGAAATGACTTCAAAAGGATTAAGATGTTTAGGATTGTCATATAAAGATGAACTAGGAGAGTTTTCAGATTACTCTTCTGAAGAACATCCTTCACACAAGAAGCTTTTAGAGCCTTCTAGCTATTCAAGCATTGAAACAAATTTAATCTTCGTTGGAGTTGTTGGTCTCAGAGATCCTCCACGTGAAGAAGTTGGAAGAGCAATTGAAGATTGCAGAGACGCTGGGATAAGAGTAATGGTGATAACTGGAGATAACAAATCAACAGCTGAGGCTATTTGTTGTGAGATTAGTTTGTTTTCAGAGGATGAAGATCTTTCTCAGAGTAGCTTCACCGGAAGAGAGTTTATGTCTCTTCCGGCTTCAAGGAGATCCGAAATACTGTCAAAATCTGGAGGCAAAGTGTTCTCTCGAGCTGAGCCAAGGCATAAGCAAGAAATCGTTAGGATGCTCAAGGAAATGGGAGAAATCGTTGCAATGACAGGTGATGGTGTGAATGATGCTCCTGCTTTGAAACTTGCTGACATTGGAATTGCCATGGGAATCACTGGAACTGAGGTAAAGATATTAACTACCTTCAACTTTTAAACAAATTCAAATATTGTAACTTTATCCCTAACCTTTGATTTTGTACATTCTCAGGTTGCAAAAGAAGCTTCGGATATGGTTCTTGCAGATGATAACTTCAGTACTATCGTCTCAGCTGTAGCAGAGGGACGGTCCATTTATAACAATATGAAAGCCTTTATCAGGTAACTTCAAAAAACGCCTTCCATTAGTTCATATCTATACCTTATACTGATCTTGTGAAAACAAATGATTCCATTTCAAGGTATATGATATCATCAAACGTTGGTGAAGTGATTTCCATCTTCTTAACCGCGGCATTGGGGATACCAGAATGTATGATACCAGTTCAGCTTCTTTGGGTTAATCTGGTGACTGATGGTCCTCCTGCTACAGCATTAGGCTTTAATCCAGCTGATATTGATATCATGAAGAAACCACCACGCAAAAGCGATGATTGCCTCATCGATTCATGGGTTCTTATTCGATATCTAGTGATTGGTTCTTATGTTGGAGTAGCTACTGTTGGAATCTTTGTCTTGTGGTACACACAAGCTTCTTTCCTCGGGATTAGCTTAATCTCAGATGGACACACATTGGTCAGCTTCACTCAACTTCAGAATTGGTCAGAGTGTTCTTCATGGGGAACAAATTTCACAGCAACTCCTTACACAATAGCCAGTGGTTTCAGGACTATTGCGTTTGAGAACAATCCTTGTGATTACTTCATTTCAGGGAAAGTCAAGCCAATGACTTTATCACTCTCTGTTCTTGTGGCAATCGAAATGTTCAACTCATTGAATGCTTTGTCTGAAGACATCAGTCTCTTAAAGATGCCACCATGGAAAAACCCTTGGCTTCTTGTAGCTATGACAGTCTCCTTTGGGCTTCACTGCATCATCCTCTATGTTCCTTTCTTAGCTAATGTGTTTGGAATTGTGCCTTTGAGTTTCAGGGAATGGCTCGTGGTTATTCTTGTTTCCTTCCCTGTGATTCTTATTGATGAAGCTCTTAAATTCATTGGTAGAAGCAGAAGGAGAAGTACCAAGAACAAGATTAAGACTCTGTAAAAGTCTGATTGATAAACACCATAGACAAAAGACAAAAACCTGCTGTTTTTTAATTCTTTGCAGAAGAAAGATCAAACTTTGGATTTAATATAATCTCGTTACAATCTTTTGTTTAGTTAAGAATTTATTACAAAATTCTCTCAAGTTCCATTACAAACACATACATCAAGAAGCAAACTTTGGTAAGTTCAGAGTTTTCAGGCAATCTGTTTCTATTACAATCTTTTGGATCATCAGGAAACCCAAACAAGCTTTGTTGTATCAACCACAACCAATTCATTACAGATATTCTCAAATTCCATTAAAACATCAACCAGAATCAATGATTTACCTTTTGCAATCAACATCTTGACCAAGCCCTTCAAATGTTTACCAAATTTGCCATTCTCAACAACATCATTGACTAAGACTTTGTTCCTCTTCATTTCTTCCCCCACAAGAACCTTCATTAACTTTCTGACATCTTGTTGAGTCCGACCAAGACAATTCTTCGATTGACAAACGCTAACGAGCGCTGCAGCAAATCCAGAGGCCGCTTTATCATGCACCAGAGAAGGAGGAGGAGCTCTCGAGGGCTTTGTGCTGATTGCTCTGGAGAAATTAGAGTTTTTGTTGTGTGAGTATGATGAAGAAGGAGAAGAAGATGTTGGTTTTGAAAGATTGGTAGATGCAGAAGAAGCGGTAGTGTTCACGGTGGCTTTGAAGCGACGGGAGATGGATCTTAACGGTGGTTGTGGCAGTGGAGGAAGAGAAGGGAGATTGAAGGATGATACAGATGCTGAGAGCGTATCCATGGCTGATGATAAATGGAATAAAAATTGCAGGCCTTTTATATATTATCCACCAAGTAATAATTAATTAAATATAGGGACAATGTCAAATATAATATTTTGAAAAAAAAATCATTAATTCTGTTTCAAATGTTTTTTTGACAACGACAATTTAATCATACGCTAGAAATTAACCTACTCAATATCCAGACACCGTGCAACCATCCTACTGGATCTTGCTAGAGCATCCGCTTTGTAGTTCAGAAACTTTAGGATTGAAGATAATGACAATCTGTTTCAAATGTTTTAAATTTAAATTTTGTTAATCTTAGTTATAATTTTTTGTTAAATTATTTAATTCATGGTTGACTGATTTAACTGTATTATAGTTTGTTAATCACTATTAATTAACTTTTAATTTGGAACTGAAAATCTATATAATTTATAAATTAACAGAGGTTATATACATTTTTAAAAATATGAGAGTTTATTTGGTAATTTTCCTAATTAATTATATATACATATATTATTCTTTTCTTTTCGTGGTATTAAATTATCAAAGATTAAATGATATTAGAAATTAGATATTTAGCTTAAGTTAATAATCTAAATAATCGAGGACATGTGATTCAGTGGTGATTCACTTTACAAATTTTTGAGGTACCCGATCGAACTCTCTACCTGTAGTAGTAGGAGTGAGATTTAAAAGTCGGTAGACTAGTTAGACAAAAAGAAGAAGTTAATAATCTAAATATATAATCTTGATTAAGTAGTGTAAATGGCTCTTAGCCTAGTGGTTGGCGGTAAGTCCACTTAAGATAACTCATTTGCATAACCAGGGATCGAGTCCCCCGCCTACATTATGTAGGAATTTGGTTACTAGGGCGGTCAATTGTGGTTCAACAAAAAAAAAAAATTTGATTAAGTAGCATATGATATTTAGCCTAGTGACAGATGGTAAGTCTAATAAATACCAATATATTTGCATAATTAAAAATCAAATTATGCTATGTATGAATTTAGCTATTGAACCGGTAAATTGTGGGACGATATCGACGAAATTTTTGTTTGATTAAGCATGTTTCGTGTAGTCGAAAGGAATACACGATTTTACTCTTGAAGCCATTGGTGAACATATCAATGGGCCCAATCTATTGTAACATGTTGAGCCGGATATTTAATTGCATCCGATTCTGAAAATGTGATTTGTGACAAGAACTAAAAAGTGAATCTAATACTTGTCTTTCTATAAGCAATATTCTTTGTCTCAATGAGGTCAATTTCGTGTAGTCTAATATTGTCTCCTCTCATTATAAACCTAAACCATATACATAGCCAAACGTAGGAACACAATCCTACCAATCCAAACAACCAACAATGTTTAACAACAGACAAAACCGCAAGAGATTCAGACTTGGAAACTTAGCTAAACTTGTCCATTTACGACAAAGTGTTAGCCACCAACCACCACAACGGTCTCAGCCACTAAAGTCTGAAGAAGAAACTTGGTCTCAGTCGCCACCGGAATCATCTTCATTTCGATCGCCTTCTTCTAAATTTGCATCTCCTATACCTTCACCATCAACACTTCCACATGAACCATCGAAATCGACTTCATCAACACCATTGTTCTCATCACCAAATTCAAAGGAAGAGGCTCAATCACAGCCATTTGAATCACCAATGTTGGAACATTTTGAAACACATCGAAATCTGCTTATCCTCTCACCACCTCAATCCTCTCCAGAATCTGGTGAATCTCAGCCACAAACACCAGAAGCAAAGACACTATTGCCTCCTCCATCAACACTAAACACTACCAGAGAACCACAGTTTTCAAAATCTATTGAAGAAACTCAGTTTGGATCTATGTTTCCAGCTCAAAAGTCGCCATCTTCAGTTTCAGAAACTCAAAAAGCCAAGATTCCATTGTCTTCTCCTTCAATGTCAGCTATTTACTTTAACAGAAGTTTCAAATCTCAAACGTCTCTACCACTTTCACCGTCTAAATCCATTGATAAAACTCAGTTCCGATCTTCATCTCTATCATCATCATCAGAATCTAGTGAATCCATGCCTGAACCGTTTCCATCACTTCTGTCTTCTAAGTCTATTGATGAAACACAGTCTCGATCATCGCCTCCATCAATTTCAGAATCTGATGAATCTCAACCATCTCTTTCACTACCAGATGCTAAAAGTCCATCGTCTCGTCAGTCAAAGCTCAAGGCTACTAATAGCTTTGAGCCACAAGCACCTGCACCGCTCATGCCGTCGAAATCAATTGATCAGACACAGTTCCCATCATCGCCGACCTCGAAAGTATCACCAGAATCGTTATCAGAATCTCCTTTACCACCAACTGAAGCTAAAATCTTACCATCATTGCCATCAACACTAAATACTTCTCAAAAATCTCAGCCTCCATTGCGTCAGCTGTCTAAATCCATTGATAAAACTCGATCTCAATCACCACCAATTTCATCTTTACCTTCAAAGTTAAAAACTTTTGAAGGATCTCAGCTTCCACCGCTTCTTCCGTCTAAATCCATTGATGAAACTCGATCTCAACCACGGCCAGTTTCGCCACCAAAGCTAAACACTTCTGAAGAATCTAAGCCTCCATTGCTTCCGAAGTCTAAATCAATTGATGGAACTCGATCTCAATCACCACCAGTTTTACAACCATCTTTACCATCAAAGTTAAACACTTCTGAAGAATCTCAGCTTCCACAGCTTCTGCTGTCTAAATCCATTGATGAAACTCGATCTCAGTCACCGTCAATGTCACAACGATCTTTACCCTCAAAGCTAAACACTTTTGAAGAATCTAAGCCTTTGACGCCTCAAACATCTAAATCCATTGATGGAACTCGATCTCAGTCACCACCATCTTTATCGTCAAAGCTAATTACTTCTGAAGAATGTAAGCCTCCATTGCTTCCGCCGTCTAAATCGATTGATGAAACTCAACCTCAATCACTTACAGTTACACCACCATCTTCACCGTCAAAGCTATACACTTCTGAGGAATTTAAGCCTCCACTGCTCTCGCCATCTAAATCTGTTGATGAAACTCGATCACATTCACGGCCAATTTCACCACCATCTCCATTGCCTGAATCGGATAAACTAACCAGATCTCAAACACAACCATCGCCATTGTTGTCGTCCGAAGCTACTGAAAACCTCCAATCTCAATCATCTATAACAACACCATCTCTGATCAAATCACCACTTCGTTCTCCAGTCAAGTCAATTCTATCACCTAAGCCATCATTACCTCAAGTTAAACCGAACCCAACTGAGTCTCCTTCTCCAAAACTCATAAACACAGAATCTCACACTTCACCAGATCATAACAAGAATCAAATTCACAATCTAGAAAACCCAGAAGCCAAGCTCATGAATGAGGTTTCAGCTAAGAACATAAAACCAAAAACAGAAAAATTCAACAAAAACAGAGAAAAGGCAATTTGGACAGAGAAAAAACAAGAGCCAACGATGATGATGTTCATTAACAGTAATGTACAAGGATTCAACACATCTCTCTCCCTCCATTCATTTTCCATCGATCATGAGCCAGGCATTCACTTAACAATCGATTATGATCAAAGTTGTGATTTTTCTTCAAAAAGTTCGTTAGTTATATAAACAAAATTGGCGCCAACAAAAACGGGCCTTCTGTTATTACTTTGGCCCATTAAGAATTTCACTTTGGGCCCTTTGTTTATGTATTGAGCTTTTTCTTATTTTTTATTTTATTTATTTTATTTTTATGTAATTAGACATTCGTATAAATGTAATACTATGAGCTATTGCTTTTGTCCTTTTTGACCATGAGACATAAATATTGCATTTATAACTCATACTTGGCCAGCTCAATATATACAATACTCAAAAATATGAAGTGAATTTTATTTAAAAATATAAAAACAACATTTATAGTTTAATATATAGTTTTATAATTATGTTATGAATCATATATATTAACATACTTCCTCATTGCACATATTTTTCATAGTAAATTTCCTCCATGCATATTGCTTATATCTGTATTTATTTATTTATATTTATTTCTTAACAACTTTGTTTGACTAAATAAAATTTTTTATTCTTAATTTTCTATACCAATTTTTCATTTTAAAATTAACCAAATATTACTACATTGTTATTATATATATAGTTATATACAGCTGTTGGTCAAAGTAGGACAGTAAATAAATATGTTTAACGAAAAGTCAAATTCAGAACACAAATTCCCATGAGATGCAAAACACATAGTTCACTCTTTTTTTTGGTAAACGGCATTTCAGATTATCGTAACAAAAAGGTAGAGGATTACATCAAAAAATATAAGATGTCCTTATACTACAAGCAAGATGATGATCTACTTTATGGTTAATAAACCAAAGTATTGCAGAGAGAAAGATATAAGAAAATAAAAAACTCAACCTTAAAAATTTTTTTTCATAGGGAACGAACACCGATCACTCTTCTGGTCTATTTAATATTCTCAGCACTGTTTCACAGTTTGTCGTTTCCACCTCCGTAATATAAATTGTCAGTAGCGATTTTTATAGCCCAAAACACGGCTTCCATCTCTACATACAGGGTCAATGGACTTTGGTGCATTTATCGAGCTCCCATACACTCTTCTTTCCCTGAATCTGGAAAAACAGAACCAACCCAATCCGATACACTGGTCAATACTCTTCCAGGATGCGTCCACATAACATATGTATCATGTAAAATCAAAATTAGTTGTGGAAAGAATAACCCATGAAGACTTTTGCAAGTATGGGGAGTTTCCAAGGGTGCTCTAAGGTTCTTGAGTCCAAACATGGCTTCTGCCCATTTTTTGTGCTCTGCCTTAACCTGAACCGAAACCTCACGAAAATCAAGTTTTGATTGGTAAAACAAAACTTGTTTCTCACTTTTCAGATAGTTCACTTTATAAACAGAAAATCGACCTAACATTTTATATTGTGTAATAACACCTATATAATCTTGCTTATTAAATTAAATACTAATACTAAAACTAGAAGAAAAAACTATAAAACAAATTAAATATGAATCTCAGCAACAAAATGTAACTAATTAAAATCGTTGTTATATGTTAGTCTAGAAGATTACAAAATTTTGTAGTCTAGAAGATTATAAATTTTGATACAAAATTTAAGAGTAATATCTAAATAAAAACATTATTTTGTGTATAGAATTTCTTTGATATAGATTGATACTAAATGGACCAAAAAATCGTTTCAAAAATTATAAATATTAAGGAAATAAGCAAAAAAAGAAAAGCTGGATGGCATTTAGGTGAAGAGCATAGAGACAAACATGCTTCAAAACTTGACAGAATGCTTTTGATTGTATTTATTACTTCCCTAATTACAATGTCACCAACAATAAAGTCGTCACCAAACTATTTTGCATGCATTTTCACAATTATCTTTTATTTTTTAAAATACTTGTCTAATTAATCATATATATTTTCAAGAAATTTCTGGATTATTAAACAAAAACTAATTATTGGGAACATATATATTGTTAATATAAACATTGGCGTGAAGTTCCAAGTGAAAAATACCTCATGCCATAAAGAAACAAGAGTAATGTCTTCATGAATACTTTCAATTAGCTTAAAACCTATTTCTACAAAGTATCATATTTTTATGCACATGTATTCATGATCAATGTATAGTCAATATCAATAGTCATAGCACGCATATATAATGCGGAAATTTCTTGAAAATATAATATATTTCCATTGTCACATAAATTTCCCATGACTACAACCGTAATTATACGGTTATGAATTATAGATTTTCTGCATATTTGTTTATAATTATATGATTTAGTCATAGTTTCTATTTCCCAATTTTCGGGTTTATAAAATAGTTTTTTTTGTCAACGACAAATTATATTGGACCACAATTGATCGGTTTAATAGTCAAATTCTTAAATAATGTAAGCAGAGAACTCGATCTCTGGTTGTACAAATGAATTGTCTTAAGTAAATTTAGCGTTGATCACTAGGCTAAGAGCCAGTTACATAAAATAGTTAAAATAGATGTTTTGCAACATTAAATGTTTGTATAGCTAGATTTTTTATATTGTCTATGCAATATTTATGTAGAGTTCTTTTTTTGTCAATGACAAATTATATTGGGCAACAACTGGCTGGCCCAATAACCAAATTCCTACATAATGTAGGCGAAGGGACTCGATCCCTGGTTGTGCAAATGAGTTGCCTGATGTGAACTTACCGCATGCCACTAAGCTAAAAGCCATTTGCATGTAGAATTCTTTAATTACTAAAATTGTATTATATTATTATGTTAATTTACACCCCAAAAAAATTATATAATTATGTTAATATTCTATTTGATAAAGAAATTAATAGAAACGTGGAAAACTATAAAGTGAGAACTTGGAAGTATACCTAAAAAGCAAAAGGAAAATAAATAAGATTGCTACAACTGGTCATCCTCAATGTACCCAACTACTTCTCTGACCATTTTATCTTCCCTTCTTTACTTCTCATTTTCAAAACCTATGTCTTTATACTTCCTTTATAATTAACTTTTAGTTTCAACAAATAATATATTGTGGATAATACAAATTGTTCTAACCAAATTCACATTGATAAAGAAAGAATTAGTTAATTTACCAGATGTTTTTACCATTATTATAGTAAATCTACATAGAAATATATTATTGATCAAATAATTAAATATTTATCTCCATAATTTTACTATAGTTAAATTTTATATAGTCGTGTAATCTCGCATAAAAAAATCTAGGCTTTGGAAATAGATATTGTCTACAATAATAATAAAAAAAATACTATTTGTGGTTCTAGCTTCTAACATATGGAAACAAATAATTGACAAAATATGCAAAATTTCCAATTTGAAACATGTCGGCTGAAAATTGATTGCATCAATATTTTACAAATATACAAATTTGTAATATATTTGGTTCAAAAACAAAGAAAACTAGGGTTTGAAAAGTTTATAAAAAAAGAAACTAGGGTTTTGAAATGACAATCTATTTCAGTCTTATTTAAAGCCCACCTCCTCCTCATCATTCCCTCATCATAACACTATCATCACAACCTCTCTCTATATTTCTCTCTAATTTATTTTTCATTTTCTCTCTCTAGCTATACGTATGACTCCTCTAAGATTGAGTAGTCTCTGATTCTAAGGCTAATTTGGTTGTGGGGAATGTTGTTTGGATCGAAGATATTATATATACACAAACACATGTTTATGTATCATGCTACATAATATAATTGTGTACTATACGTATGATATTTTCGGACCAGGCTTCATTCCCCTCAACATCTCCAAAGTCTTTAATTTCTTTGAGCATTAGAGTATTGTCTTTTAGCTTTCCTTTTAGTCGTTTCTGTGAAGATCGATCCAATATAATTGTTCTCTATTCTTTAGCGTTATGTTTATACTATGATAAAATATGTATCCATAAG
>JAKUCM010007601.1:0-24352 GCA_023374145.1 Lepidium sativum | reverse complement strand
GAGAGAGAGAGATACCAATTTTAAATAGTTCGATATGGATTTTTTCTTTTCCATGTAGAGTTAGCTTCTATTATTTTATTTTGTCAAAGGAGTGTCTTATGTATTTGGTTTTAGTTTACAACATTTCATTTAGTGATCTATAAACAAACTAATTTTTTGGAATAGTTCTTAACCTAATGGCTGGTGGTAAACCCACGTAAAGGCAGCTCATTTGTACAATTAGGGATGGAGTCCTTCCGTCTATATTATGTAGAAATTTGGCTATTGTGCCGGTCAATTGTGACCTAATATAATTTATCGTTGACAAAAAAAACTAATTTTCTGATATGTTGAATAATTCAAAATGGTTTGCATAATATGCGATAATTGCTTAATCGATATGGTGATAATTTGGAAAAGCAAACACGAAATCGATTAACTAGGAACATAATAGAATCATAACAGTTTCTTTTTAATCATAGCAACAAATGGTTATTACGATGTTCATATCATATATATACAAATAATTGAATGTTTATCAAATCACAAATTTAGGTGTCTTGACTAAAAATTGAATGTCTTGACTACATATTTAAGATAAACAAAGTATCACGAATTGTATCTACAAAGATACAATCAATCAAAACATAAATTATATAGAAATCTTTCTGTTTAAAATAAAACAAAAACAATACTTTATCCGTTTTATATTACTTATCATTTTATAATTTTTCACACAATTAAGAAAAAAATATTAGATAGAGCATATTCTACTCATATACTCTTCTTATTCCACAATGTATAGTTGTATTTCTAAGGAATAGGGAAGTAGATAACAAACGATATGTATATAATGTTTCATTGATTAATGAAAGACAATCACTTTTGATTCAATCTAACATGGTATCAGAGCATATCTAAAATCCTCTAAAAATTTTCTTCTTCCCTTTCTTTTCTATTTCTCTTTCATTTCCTTCTTCTCGATCTCATGGCGACCAACGCAAATTATGTTGCTCATGATCGGATCTATGGTGTATCCAACATCAAAGCCCATATACCGATCACATTAGATCTCTCCGAAGCAAATTATGATGCCTGGCGGGAGCTATTCTATACGCACTGTCTGTGTTTTGACGTTTTGGGACACATAGAGGGCACTTCTCTTCCCGCAAACGCAAACGACGCGGTCTGGAAAAAACGGGATGGTATTGTGAAGCTCTAGCTATACAACACTCTGTCGCCAAAGCTATTCCAAGCATCTTTCATCTCTGGCTCCACGTCCCGTGATCTATGGTTAAAAATCAAAAACCAATTTCGCAACAATAAGGACGCACGCGCCCTTCGTCTCGAAAACGAACTTCACACCAAGGAAATCAGGGATCTTACCGTCACCAATTACTGTCAACAAATGAAGAAGCTAGCTGACTCACTGCAAAACGTGGATGCACCAGTTCCAGAAAGAACGCTAGTGATGTACGTCTTAAATGGCTTAAACGGCAAATTTGACAACCTCATTAACGTCATAAAACATCAAAAACCGCTACCAAGTTTTGATGATACTTTGGCTATGCTTGAAGGTGAAGAAAATAGACTACAACGGTCTATCAAACCGTCATCAGCTCATGTGGATCACCCTTCATCATCAACAGTGCTCGCAGCTGCCGCCCAACAACCCAACACGTGTCGCGGCAGAGGACGCGGATCCAAAGGTAGAGGACGCGGCCGCAACAACTCCCAGCCCTATCCCAATCCCACATATGCACAATGGGGACCTCCCATGTGGCCACAACCATACCCGATGTGACCACAACAATTTGGCTACCAACATCCGATGCAGCCGATGCAACACAATCCGATAGGGATCCTCGGATCGCGTCCGGCTCAATAGCAAGTTCGACGACAGCCCAAGCATACCACCGACTTTGCACATGCCTTCAACACCATGACACTACAAGACCCGAGTGATCACCAATGGTACATGGACTCAGGTGCTACATCTCACATCTCAAACGGGTCAGGTATTTCCAATTTTGGTTTTAGTCCTTGCATTGGAAATTCTATCACAGTAGGTAACCGAACAAAAATTTCGGTTAATTCCATTGGATCTATAAGTCTTGCTTCTAACTCGGCCATTGGAACTTAAACACGTTCTGGTTGCACCACATATAATCCAAAATTTGATATCAGTCCGTCGTTTTACACGTGATAATCAATGTTCTCTTGAGTTTGACCTTTTTGGTTTTTCTATTAAGGATCTCAAAACCAAGAAGACACTACTCCGTAGTGACAGTGAGGGAGAGCTGTATGCTGTCAAACCGACTTCAATAGCACAACCCCCGACAACCTTTATCACCGAAACTTCCACCTTATGGCACCAAAGGCTTGCTCATCCTAGTAACGCCACTCTTCAGTCTATTCTTTCTATTTTTAATTTTCGTTGTAAGGACAAGTCATTGACTCACTCATGTCATGCATGTCATCTTGGTAAACACAATAAATTGCTGTTTTCTTCTTCTTCTTTTAAAGTTTCTACTACTTTTGAGATATTTCATTCAGATTTATGGACATCTCCAATTCCAAGCATTTCAGGAATCAAATATTATGTTTTATTTCTGGACCAATTCTCACACTTCCTTTGGGTATATCCATTAAGATACAAAAGTGAAGTGTTTGGAAAATTTGTTCAATTCAATACATATGTCCAAACTCACTTTCATAAATCTATTCAATTTTTACAGTGTGACAATGGAGGTGAATATGGCAATTCTCAATTCCATGAATATCTTGGATTACAAGGCATCAAATTTCGTTTTTATTGCCCACACACATCTCAACAAAATGGGCGATCGGAACGAATGATTCGAACAATAAACAATTCCATTCGAACTTTGCTGTTCCAAGCTCATCTTCCTCCTCGTTTTTGGGTTGAGGCTCTCTATACTTCGGTACACATTCTAAGTATTCTTCCTTCATCCTCTATTCAAAATCGCATTCCTTACTCTATATTGTTTCAAAAATCACCAAATTATTCACATCTCAAAGACTTTGGTTGCTTGTGTTATCCACACTCTAACACACAAAACAAGCTTCACCCAAGGTCCATTCCAAACTTGTTCCTCGGTTATCCACTTCACCATAAAGGGTATCAATGTTATGATTTAAAGGAGAGAAAAATAATAATCTCAAGGCACATTCTTTTTGATGAAGCCACATTCCCCTATCCAAAAGAATATCCCATATCAAATTCAAATCCAATTTATCACTTCCTAGATAAGTTTGAACCAAATTTTCTCCAAAAACAGTTTCTACTCTCGGCCCATGATTTTCCTCAACAAATCCAGCCACCTCTCCAATCAATTCCTACGTCACCTCAAAATTCTACTCGTGATCCACCAACCACAAAAATGGTGACACGCTCCCAAAGAGGTATCACAAAGCCTAAACAAATTGTGTCCTTAAACACAACAATCTCTTCTTCCCTTCCCAGAGGTTATAAGCAAGCCTTATTAGATCCTAACTGGGAACCTTCTATGGCAGATGAGTATAATGCAATGATTAAAACTAATGCTTGGAATCTAGTGCCTCTTCCTGCAGGTGCTAACGTGGTTAACTCAATGTGGGTTTACAAAAAGAAGTACAACGCCGATGGAACACTATCCAGATACAAATCAAGGCTAGTCGCAAATGGCAAATCTCAAGAACAAGGCATAGACTACGATGAAACATTCAGTCCAGTGGTGAAACCAGCAACCATCAGATCGGTTTTCCACATTGCCACACAACGAGATTGGCCGATTCGAAAACTAGACGTCCAAAATGCTTTTCTTCACGGAAACCTTAATGAAACAGTGTACATGAAACAACCCCCAGGGTTCTAAAACAAACAACATCCACATCATGTCTGTCGCCTCAACAAAGCCATTTATGGCTTAAAACAGGCGCCGCGAGCATGGAATGCTCGATTTGCAACCTACATAAAAAGACTAGGCTTCAACCAAAGTAAGGTTGATGCTTTGTTATTTGTTTACAAAAACGGGACGCAAATAGCCTATCTCCTCCTCTATGTCGACGATATACTTCTCACAGCTTCATCAACAACAACCATAGAGTTCGTCATCTCGTCGCTCAAAGAAGAATTCTCGATCACGGACCAGGGCACTCTCGGCTACTTTCTTGGCATCGAAGCCACCTACAATACTAACGGTTTGTTCTTGTCACAGGAAAAGTACATCTCGGACTTGCTGCTCCGAGCTGGTATGCACGACTGTAAACCAATCGCCACACCAGTAGATATAAGCTCGAAACTTACAGCTGAAACGGGCCCAAAAATTCAAGATCCAACGATGTATCGCAGCTTGGCGGGCGACCTTCAATACCTCACGTTCACGCGGCCCGATATCACCTATGCGGTACAACAAGTATGCCTATATATGCATGACCCTCGTGTCTCTCACTTACACGCCCTACACCGCATTCTGAGATACATCAAAGGTACACCGGCTCAAGGCTTGCAAATCAATAAATCTAGTGACGTAACCCTCACGGCATATTCCGACGCTGATTGGGCGGGCTGTTCGGATACCCGGTGCTCCACCTCTGGCTACTGTGTCTTCCTAGGCACCACACTACTCTCCTGGTCCGCAAAGAGCCAAACATCCATGTCTCGGTCAAGTGCCGAAGCCGAGTACAAGGGAGTCGCGAATGCCATAGCTGAAACATGCTGGCTACGCAACCTTTTACTTGTCCTTCACGCCACAGTTTCACATGCAACAATCGTCTTCCGCGACAACATCAGTGTCGTTTATTTATCAACCAATCCAGTTCAACATCAATGCACGAAGCATGTCGAGATTGATATACACTTTGTTCGAGAAAAGGTGGCTAAAGACGAGGTTCGGGTGCTTCATATCCCAGCGCGACAACAATATGCCGACATCTTTACCAAAGGTCTTCCCGCCATTTTATTCAACCAATTCAAATCCAGTCTAGGCGTCATTACAAGACCGACGCTGCAACTGCGGGAGGGTATTAGATAGAGCATATTCTACTCATATACTCTTCTTGTTCCACAATGTATAGCTGTATTCCTAAGAAATAGGGAAGTAGATAATATGTATATAATGTTTCCATGATTAATGAAAGACAATTCAATATAACAAAAAGTTAAATGTTCTTACTCATTTGATAATAGACTATTAGAATTCCAAAATATTAAAGAATTCCAAAATATTTAATAATTTATTTATTTAACTTACTGGAGGGAAATTAAAGAAAAAACCTTTTAAGGAAACATAGAAAATGTGTGTAGGCTCATTGCGTAAATCAATTAAAAGATACTAATTTCCTAACTTTTGAAGAATTCACAACAAAGTTGCAACACACTCACACTATAGAGGAGAGCAAGAGTAATTTCATAAGACTTAAAGTTGGTTTAAGAAAGCAAACTTCTTTACAAATAAATGTATTTAACTTCCTCAGGACAATACAAGAATACAAAAACATATAAAGCTCCTCAGAGCTCTTTATTACAGAACCAAACAATAAAAATGCCTACATCGGAGAGAAACCACCAGAAGACAAAAGGAGATGAGGATATGTGGTTTTGCTTCCGAAACAAAGTTCCAAGAATCCAGTAACTTCTTTGGTTCCCGATGTTTACATACTAAGAACAATAAAACAGAACGCACACAGAAGAAAAGAAGTACCTTTGGACAAACCAAGATGGTTACTTTCTCATTCTGCTCTAGACTGGCCAGCTCGTGAGGAGAGGATGATTCCTACAATAAGCCCGTAAAGAGCAAGTGCTTCGGCGAAAATAAGGATAAGAATCATACCAACAAAGAGCTTAGGCTGCTGAGCATTGGCTCTGTAAAAGAATTGCAATTGGAAAAGTCAATATACACCAATGTTATATCTCTAGATAGATACCATAATGACACAAAAGATGGTTTTAAGTATCCGGAGGAGACAAACCTAACACCAGCATCACCAACAATTCCAATGGCCATACCAGCAGAAAGACCAGCAAGACCACAAGCAAGACCAGATGAGAGATGTGCATATCCATCAAAGAGGTAGTAAGACTTAGCCTTGGGGTTAATCCCGGTACTGATGATAACAGCAATGATCAATCCATAAATACCCAACACACCAGCCATAACAACAGGGACAATAGATTTCATCACCAACTCAGGTCTCATCACTCCCATAGAAGCCACACCAACACCACTCTTTGCGGTTCCATAAGCAGCTCCCATACCTATCCATCCACACAGATTCAACACCATCACGTCCACAAGATAAACAATCCTTATTGGATCCTACTCGATCTATTTGTCTTCGTATCAATTGGGTTCCAACTTTTCAGGAATGCCACAACAAAACTGAATTGAATCTCACCAAAAAGAGTAGACAACACACATGGTGATTGCAAATCATTTCTCAATCGAAAGTTCTAAAAAGGTCAAACACAAATTATATCACATAAATCAAAAAGACACACTTTTTCAATCAATCAATCAATCAAACGATAACCAACAAGGTCTAGTACAAATATAAGACAATTTTCATAGAAACTTATTGGTAAGAGCGAATGAAATAAGATTTCAAAAAAAGAGTATTACAGGAGAAAACGAGTGCGGCTGCAGCGCCGAGGAACCCGAAGAACGGAGCTGTTTCATCACCGCTAAAGGTAGACATGATTAACGAAGTTTGTATCTGAGATCTGAATCTGAAATCGTCAAAGAAATCTGACGAAAATGTGATCGAGAGAGAGAAAGATGTGGATATACGACTTCTCAATTTATTTATTTCTGTTTTTTTTTCTTTAAGATGAGTGGAAGGGAACAACATTGCTTGTTCTATTACCACGTCATCTTAGTCTTGGGCCTTAAAAGCCCAATCTTAAAAGCCCAATGCTTTCTGTTTTTCTAATACTCGCATGTTTAAGCATGAATGATCTCTCCTCAATGACTTCAATAACCTAACAAGAACATATGATGCAACTTGTGCTTGATGCTTAAACTGCTTTAGACCTTTGGATTTACATTGATTATGTTTAAACTGCTTTAGGCCTTTTACTTTACATAAATTATGTCTTCCTCAGGGTCATCCACTTCCCAATCTTGATCATCCTCATCTGAATTTGATGGTTCTAGTCGCCCTTCCTTTACACCATCACCACTTCCTTTCTCAGCTTTTAGTTTGTCCAATATTGCAATTACCTGAAACAATTTCTAAGTTAGTGTCTGATAACAAATTTGGAGGTAAGAATCAACTCTCATGAGTCAGAACATGAAACAGTGGCTTGACTGAATAACCACTGAATACAAACTTCACTTCCAGTTTCTAAGAATCATCAAAGATCAACTAGGTCGTGATAATGTATGCTAGATATTCCACAAAAGAAGAGCAAGCTATAAGATTTGACTGGTGTTACTGAGACATTGATTAGCTAACTAAAGATCGCATAAAATGGAGAAATAGAGTCGTTTGTTTGTAGTGTAATATGTATAAGGAGCCTTACCCTGCTTCCTCTTTCCAATGATTCATCTTCAATAAATCTGACTTCAGGCGTCAATCTCAACTTCATTCTTTTCCCAAGCTCACTCCTAACGTACTTGGCTTTAGATTTCAACCCCGCAATAGCAACATCTTTCCCTCTATCATCCCCAAACACAGATACATATACTTTAACAACCTGCAACCTCCAAAGAAACCAATTCAGTATGTACCAACATATCTCTAAGTTACACTCTCCAATTAGCACACACAAATGCACAAACTTGCAACAGTAAAGTCTTATCATGAATCCTAAACACATCGTGTGAACTGATTGTGTCAGGAACTGATACAAAATACAAGAATTTAAACCGGGAAACCCACAATGTAACATAGGTTTTATCAAACATCAAGTTAAGATAATTTTGCAATCAAAAATTTTATAAAGATCCTAAATTTCGATAGGGGTGTTTCCAATTAGGGATTTTTATCACCTGTAGATCATTAGAGACCTCAACATCGCTAATGGTGGTGAGAGAAGAGAGGTATCGGTCAGCTCCAAGAGCAGCTTCAGGCAAAACAGCGTGCTGTAAAACTGTGTCAGTGAGAAGCATGTCAGAGAGTTCCCTCATTATCTGCTTAGCCACCATCTTCACTCGCCTTGGGTTTGCCATACACCGTACATTCCGGCGCACGGAGAGGTCCGTACGGAGATTAACCGGAGCCGTTGATTGCGGGAAGTGGAAAGTTTGCGACTTACAACGGACGGAGGAGATTGGAGGATGAAGGAGGAAAAAGAAGTGAGATTGATTGGTATTGAGCAAATTAGGCATCGCTACAATGGATCCTTTTAAGTCTTTTAAGTTCCTCTGTTCTGTGTTTTGGATTTGAAAAGGTTTGGAGAAGTAACGAAACAAGAACAATTATCCAGTAGAGATGAATATGAATCTGAGGGTATAGCGGTAATTCACACTCTCGAAGATGACGTGGCAGAGTTGCATCCATCCTCACTATTAGCCTTGAGCATAGTAAAAACCGAACTAAACCAAACTAAACCAAAAATTTAAATTCAATTTGGGTTTTAGGAAAAGACTAATATTAATAGCTTCAGTTACAAAAATAGAAAAATACCAAATAGAAACTAAAACTAGTTAACACTTGTTTCAACCAAAGTTAACACCATAAAAATTTGTTAATTTAGCGGGTCAAATTTTTCGTTTAATGAATATGTTCGTAAAATGAATATAATAGAGATTATTAAAAAAAACTTTTTTAATTGTCTAGGTCGGAATTCTGTTTCATGAAATCTTTTTCTGTTGTAGTTTCAAGTCTTTGGGTGTGCAAAAGATGTCCTCTTTCTTCAAAATAACCCTCTATGTATAGCTTCATGCTTCCTTATTTTTTCGATATGATTTAGATCATATCTTTTATTTTCACGGGATTTTATCCCTAAATTTTAGGAGATCTTTCGTAAATTCTGGAAATATTCACTAGATGCTCTAGATCTTAAAATTTGGGTCGAGAATAAGCATCTTTATTAGTTGAATTGAGTTTAATTATTAGGGTGGACTTTAAGGAATAACTCTAATAATACTAAATTTGTTACTAAGCATTTTACTTTTGATATTTTGTGACTAATTCGGTTTCTACTAATCCGGTTTCACCTTTTCAATAAACCTTACCAAATTTTAGCCGAAATACTTGATTGCCATAATTTTACCGAAAGACCAGAGCTATTCATTATCCTTTTTTCAAACGGTCCGATTTAAAATTAAACCGGAAAAACTTAATCAAATTTAGTACTCCATTGACTCTCAAATAAAAGAGATGTCTCTCCTCATATACATCACCCAAATAATACTGGTAATAGGCAAAACCTGCCCAAATAAATTGTAATGAAAACAAAGAAAAAATTTGAACTTTAAATGAGAGAAAAGAACAAAAACCTTTCAAAGATTCAGACAAGAACAAACTCTTTATCTATCTTAGACTTAAATAGTAAATATGGTAGCAATTAGGACAAATGGATCACAAATTCAACAAGTTTTTCGTCATCATATTACTCCATTAGTACCCAAAATTGTTGACAGGCAGATCTTCATCTGCTATCTACCGAACCCAACCTCCTTCAATGTTGTTCATTCCTCCAACAAGACCATCATCGATAAAATCTCCTCCTCCTCGCTTCACCTTATCCTCTGTGGGCTTCACTGGATAGTTTCCGGTGAAGCATGCGTAGCAGAAGCTTCTAGAATCTTCTCCCAAGTGTTTCTTCAATGTCTCAAATGACAAAAATGCAAGAGAATCGGATCCAATGTAATCCCTTACTTCATTAACATTCATCCTATTTGATATCAACTCCTCTGAGCTAGGTGTGTCCACACCGTAGTAACAAGATGCAACAATAGGAGGGCTAGCGATCCTCATGTGAACCTCTTTAGCACCTGCTTCTCTCAACAAACGCACAATCTTAGACGAAGTTGTTCCTCTAACAATCGAATCATCCACAACAACAACTCTTTTCCCTTCTAAAACTCCTCGGACAGGTGATAGCTTCAGTTTCACTCCAAAGTCTCTGATTTTCTGAGACGGCTCAATGAATGTCCTTCCAACATAATGAGACCTAATCAAACCTTGCTGAAATGGCACACCAGCTTTAGCCGCGTAACCAAGAGCAGCCACAACACCAGAGTCAGGCACAGCAATCACCACATCGCAATCAACAGGTGACTCAGTGGCCAAAATCTCACCAAAGACATACCTAGACTCATACACAGACCGCCCAAAGACGATGGAATTGGGCAATGAGAAGTAAATGTGTTCGAAAATGCATTGCTTTGGCTCAGGATGAGGCATCAAACACTGAGATTTGACACCGTCTTTGTCTACAACCAACACCTCACCAGGAGCAACCTCTCTCTCATAAGTAGCTTCAATCAAATCAAGAGCACAAGTCTCAGAAGCAAACACAACAGCTCCATTACTTCTCCTACCCATAACTAAAGGCCTAAACCCATGTGGGTCACGAACAGCAACCAGCTTATCCTCAGTCACAAACACCATAGAGTACGCACCTTGAAGCTTCTCACAAGCGTCAACAATCCTCATGAAAAAGGGTCTAGCTTTAGAAATCGCAATCAAATGAAGCACAACCTCAGTATCAGAGCTAGTATTGAATATAGAACCGTTTTCCTCTAAATCAGCTCTCAATTTTGTGTAATTGACTAAATTCCCATTGTGAGCAACACCAACAGAGCCAAATCGATAACCAGCAACGAAAGGCTGAACATTTTTGAGCATCGAAGAACCCGCAGTGGAGTACCTAACATGACCAATGGCGATATCGCCTGGTAATTGGTCAAGTTTGGACTCATTGAAAACTTCAGAGACCAAACCAACACCAGTAATAGTCTGAAGAACCTTATCTTTACTAACGGTAACAATACCTGCACCTTCTTGACCTCGATGCTGAAGCGCATGAAGAGCTAAGTAACAGAGACGTGAAGCTTCAGAGTCGCCATAGATTCCAACGACTCCGCATTCTTCTCGAGGCTTCTCGTCATCGTCGTCGTTATCTGCTGCTAAAAGGGCAAGAGGGTTTCTCGAGGAAGAAACTTTATCCGAAAACGAAGGAGAGGAAGAAGAAAGAGAAGAGAATGAGGGTTTAAGATAAGGATTACGAAGGAAAGGTAGAGGCTTGTTGTTGTTGCTGTTGTTACATAGTTTATTGGGTTTAGCGTTGAGAGAAAGAGAAGAAGAGATGGTAGATGAAGCCGCCATAGATGATGATGATGATGATAATAATAATGGAGGATTTTGAGGATTATGAGAGAGCAAATTGCTCTGAGGAAGGGTTAAATTTGACTGAGTATGCAAAACACACGTCGACCGACTCAAACATTAATTCAGCGAATCTTAGACTTTAATTCTTTCAGCACACACCTTAGTAGATTTTTACAAAAGAATCTCTATTTTCATTTTTAGACCAAAAAATAAAAAAATCTCTATTTTCATTTTCAGCCATGCATAAGTGGAATCTGTCCTGTGGGGCATATATTTATTGGTAGCTATCCAAGTTTTGAAAGTGGATATGATGATTATACAATGGTGTTGGAGATTTTCATGAAGCCGGAGATTAGCCGACTTTTCTTCTATATCAGAAAAACTTTGCACGGTTACGTGATTTATTTTCGTGTTTAATATTTTTGGAATTCTTCGTAACATAGTTGATTGTAATAACTTTTGGTCTGTATTTTTGCATTTTTATAATATTACCGTTGACAAAATAAAAAAAATCTCTATTTTCATTTTTAGAAAAAAAAAAAAAATCTCTATTTTCATTCTTGGTGGGTCCTGCAACTGTATGGAGCACTACGCTCACCAGCCAAAAGTATTTATTTTCTGTGGCTTAAAAAATGAGAGCTTTTATTGAAATAAAATTAGAATAATATCAAAGAATATTTGGTTGGGCTTGATATTTGGTAAAAAGGCAGTTCTGATTCCCTCAATTCAAGGTAAATGGGCTTTTTTTTTGGTAACGGTCGTGTAAGAGAGAGCCTGTTACTATATATTTTTAAGCAAATAATATTTCTTTTAAATAATCTCAACGATAAATCTGATCTATAATTTAAAGATATTGCTAAAACGTTTTTTTTTGTCGAATCAAAATATAATAAAAAGGTTAAAATCAAAGATTCTATTACTAAATCAACAGTTGTTTTTAAAAAAAGTTAGGAGTGAGAATATCAATTTTATGATTTAATATTTAAAAAATGACATGAGATAATATAGAACAATAATCTAACAAATTTTTCTTTGTATGGTTGAAACGCTTATTAACTACTATACAGTAAGATAACACTAAATTCCAATTATTTGAATTATTAACTAAAATATTTAATCATTAGACTAAGGAGATTTTAACAAATAAATAAATTAAAACAAAAATTGTATTTGATAACCATGTGGTAGTGGTTTATATTTGACAAAGAAGTTATATTATTGATCTTAGGAATCAATCCAATTCAAGTACAAAATTACAAAATTATTTTATTTGGCCATCAAATATTTAATTTTGGCTATATACTGATTTGGAATTTGGTCCAAATTCTTCTTTGATTTTTTTGTCAATAATTTTTTTTTGTCAATGACAAATTATATTGGGCCCTGTGTTTAAAATAGCTTGAGGCGAGGTAAGGCGGCGAGGTGTTCGCTCTGCGCTCCAAGCCTAGGCGTTCGCTCAATGACGCCTTTAGTAACTGAGGCGTGACTACAAAAAAAAATATAAAGTTAGTTATTTGTATTCATCTCTAAACAAACATTATTTGTGTAGTTAGAAGTTAGAATAAATAAATAAAAGTCAAAGTTAGAACCAATAAACGTTAAAAACAGAAGAAGTGCCAATCCAATAAACGTTAAAATCATGTGTTTGAAACACATAAATGATGACAAAGAAAAAGTCAATGTTTAAAACTTTAAATAAACGTTTAACTGTCTAAAACTCTAAAAATCCCCTTCATAATCAACTTCCAAATCCACAAACACGTCATTATTCCCATATCCTCCAAAATCTTCTTCAATTTCATCCTCATCATCCTCATCAATCAACCTCATTGAAGTTGGAGTTAGCCTTTGAGATGCTCTTTGAATTGGAGGGAGCTCGTGGCTGGTGCTCTAGTAAGGTAGCTAGGCTCATCAGCTCCAGAAGCCCTGCTCACCATATCCCATGTTAAATCACCATCATCAAATATAAGATCAACAAACTCATCAGTTTCCAGCCCATCTATTTTTCCTACTAGCCACTCATTACAATCATCAATATCTTGTAAGCTGATGGGATCAATTGTGTCTCTCCTATTGTAACGACGTGTTAGAGCACGATTGTACTTAATAAACACCATATCATTCAACCGATCTTGAGCCAATCGATTCCTTTTCTTAGTATGGAGATGTTGAAACACATTCCAATTTCTTTCACAATCGGTTGCACTACACGTGAGACTGAGAACCTTTATGGCAAAGTCTCTAAGTGTTGGGGTAGTTGCTCCAAAAGAAGACCACCATTCAGCTAGTGATTTTGTTGTCCTTTGTCTTATTGCCATAGGATGACCAAAGAGTCCTGAAGCATTTTTAAACTGATCCAACTCTTGCAGTATCTTATCTTGAGTTGCAAGTTCAGGAACTAACCTTCCAACAGTGTTGTATAAACCTGACATAACCTCTTCACAATTCACATATGATCCTAACCCTTTATACTGAAATTCCGGGTTTAAAAAGTAGCCAGCAACATACAAAGGCTGATGGAGTTGACATCCCCATCGCTCATCAATGATATCAAATGCACGCTTGTAATTATCTTCTTTATTATTAAAAATCTTAGCAATCGCCTCCTTAGCCCTATCCATTGCTTCATATTTGTACCCCATAGCTGGGTTTTTTTCCCCATCAACCATCCTAAGCACCTTAACTAGAGGACCTGTCAACTTGAGTGCATATAATACGTTTCTCCAAAAACTGTCTTGCATAATGATCTGTTTCACCTTCCTTGCTCCTGTTTCCTTTGGCCACTTAGAATCATTCCAATCTTGAGAATTTACAAAAGTCCTCAATGCATTCTTGTGGATGTAATACTGCGAAAGTGTGATAAATGAAGTAGCAAACCTAGTGACTGCTGGTCTATGTAGATTTCCTTGCTTTGTGAATCTCCTCATCATATTCACAAGAGATGTATGACTATAGATGTCGCCATTAATAAAGATGTAGTTCCTTATTGCTGTCTTCACGGAAGGAATTTGTCCTAAATCCTCCAACATAAGATCTATGCAGTGTGCTGCACACGGAAGCCAATATAGATGTGGTCTTTTCACCATTAATAGTTTCTCTGCTTTTACATAGTTTGCAACGTTGTCGGTCACCACTTGGACAACATTAGTTTCCCCAACATCCTCCACCATACAATCAAGCATATTGAAGAGCAAACTGGAGTCTTTCACCACCTCTGAAACATCAACTGATTTGATAAAAACCGATCCTTTTGGCGAGTTAACAAGGAAGTTAATGATGTCTTTTTGTACAATTGAATCACGTCATCCACCAGACATGATTGAACAACCTTAGTTGCCTATTTTTCCTTGTGCCTCACTAGCAGATTTTTTGTTGCTTTTAGCTCTTTCTTCAGCAGAGGAACTCGTAGTTCATACGTAGTTGGTGGCACAAAACCAGAACCATATTGACCAACTAACTCGAGTGCTTCCTTAAAACTATCATGATTAACTGCGTTAAATGGAATCCCTGCATCACAGAACCACCTAGCAATAGCACTACATGTGTTGTCCCTAAGTTCCTTATCACATACTCTAAAAATATCTTTTCTTTCTTTTCTTCCTTTCAAGACATCAAGAGGATTTGCGGTAACAAACCTGTCCATTGGACCCTTACGCTTCTTCAAATTAGGCTGACCTTGAGGACCTTTGTAAGTAGGCTGAGCTTCAACTAGTTCTTCTTCATAAGCATCATATTGAGTGGCTGGTGATGGCATCATTCAAGTAGTTGCTTTAGCTTCAGCCTTGTTCACCATGAAACGTTTGACTTCTTCCTTCACATGGTCTGGAACGTTAGGACAAAGAGTAACAGAGGTATAGCCTCCAACCAGATGCTGTTTTACACGTTGAACTCCACCATTTGTGATTTTATCACAGAAGTTACATGTCCAACAACCATATTTCTTAGGATCAGGAGTTGCATATTTTCTTGCTGGATCAACATAATCAGACATGATAACAAAAAAGAATAGGGAGAATAGGAATTGAGTTTCAAAACTTACGTGAGGAGGTAAAGAGGCAAGACAACAACATCATTATTAGGTTTTCAGGTTTAATTAAGTTTTGAAAACATAAAAAGGAACTAAATATTAATGTTAATTACCTAAAAACTCAAATAAAGATGAATTATGGAAAATTTACCTTTTTATTTTGAAGGCGTGAAGCGATGTTAGGCGTCGCCTAGGCACGCTTTTTTAAACACTGAGTGGACCACAACTAACCGACCCAATAACCAAATTCCTACATAATGTAGGCATGGAGACTCAATCTCAGGTTGTGCAAATGAGCTGTCTTAGGTAGATTTACCGCCTGCCACTAGACTAAGAGCCATTTACATTTCTTTGTTAATAATTAGATTAACAAAACTTGATTCATAACATAATCTAAATAATAATAATAATAATTGTATTTGATCAAATTTCCAAATAATTACAATCACCAATATTATTAACAAAGTAACAAGAAATTACATACAATGAACCATATCTCCAAAAAAAGAATATTGATTGAGAAATAAATCAATTTATAATTAATCCCTTACCAAATATACACATAAACAATCCTATAATAATCTGTTTTTTTTAACCGATCTCATAATTGTTCACTGAACATAAATATATACAGAAAGATAACAATAAAAAAAGGTAAATTTTAAAAAATTAAAAAAGGAAAAGAATCTTTTTAAAATAAAAGAAAAATCATATGTGTAGTATTATTGTAAATATACAAAAGTTAAAGGGGTAAAAAAAAGTAAAAAAAAAAAAAAAATCTATATTCTGAGCTTTAAATACCCACACGCTTCCTTTCAATATTCCTCTGCTATGTCGTATTATTATCATCAAAAATTCTGAGAAACAAAGCAACAATGTTTCTTCTTTAACTTTTTTTCTTTCTTCTTCTTCTTCTCCATCTTTCCTTCAATTTCTGCAACCACAGGAAGCAATTCGTTCGATGGGGAAGAACAATAAGATCGGAAGCATTGTACGGATCCGTCATATGCTCAAACAATGGCATAAAAAAGCTCACATCGGATCTAACAACGATTTTTGTTTCAGATGTGCCTCCTGGTCACGTTGCTGTTTCCGTCGGTGTTAATCAACGGAGATACGTTGTCCGTGCTAAGCATCTGAACCATCCGATCTTCCGTCGGCTTCTCGCTGAGGCTGAGGAAGAGTATGGATTCGCTAATGTTGGTCCGTTAGCTATTCCTTGCGATGAATCGTTGTTTGAGGAGATTATTGAGGTTTTGAATCGGTCTGAGTCATCTAAACGAGGTGATCTAGCGACGTTAGATGATCTTCGGAGATGTAGTCAAGTCGGAGTGACGAAGAACGAATCTCGTCCGTTGCTTCCTGGTGTTGCTGAGAAATCTGTGTGTTGAAACAAACCGGAATCAATGGATTTGCAACGGGAATTGATTGAAGATTTGGTTAGAGATGAGTTTTTCAATCTTCTAATCAGAGATTTGAATCTTCAATTTTAATTTCAAGTTTTAATTTGGTTGCTAATTTTGATGATTCTAGTTTGACTGATTGGAGAGATGGCAATTAGGGTTTGATTGTGTGTGTTTTTGTTATCGCTAATGTCATCCCAATATTGAAGAAGATAGTTTTATGTGAACCTCAGTTTTTATTTAGATTTTTTTGCTTTTTTGATTTCGTTATGAAGATCCTTTTTCTTCTGTCTATTTTCATTTGTATATTCCAAAATCTGGATTTAACTGAGGAATAATAATCACTTTTGATACTCCTTCTTCTCGTTTTGTTGGTTGATTAGTTTACGATATATATATATATTTTTGTTAACATTTGATCACAAATGGTCGGTCCATTAGCCAAATTCTTGCAAATACAAGTGGAGAATTCGATCTCAGTGCAAATGCGCATGCCTCTTATGGACTTACTATCTGCCACTAGGCTAAATGCCACTTGCACAATATATTTCTTTGGGTAAAAAACCATTGAATAAATAAGATTTATTTTATAATTTTATATATTTAATTGGAATATTATAAAATATATATTCACATTTTTATTATACAAGGATTCAATCTTATACTTGCAATATACCAGCAGAATTTAAAAATTATTAGGTTAGTTGATATAAATAGGTAGTTGATAAAAAAAATCTGATGTTAAATTAGAGTTAGACCGAATCATTATTTATTCCAGATTACCAGATATGAGTACAAACATAAATATAAATTAACGTATATTTTCTGTTTTTAGAAGTTTGATGTTTTTTAAAAAAATTGTTTAAAAAAAACTGATTTTTTAAGTTTTTATATAAATTTTATAAGTTAATGAATATAAATTACGCAAATAGTTCTTAGTATAGTGGTATGCGGTAAGTGCATGTAAGGTAGTTCATTTGCACAATTAGGAATTGAGTCTCTCTGCCTACATTATATAGGAATTTTGTTATAAGACCGGTCAGTGCCCTACTGTAATTTACCATTGAAAAAAAAAAAGTATAAATTACAAATTTCAAAAATATTGTGCTTACCGAATTACTATTACTGTATAATTATTTTAAAAGTGTATATTATAGACATTTATATACTAATAATTGATTGTTAACTTTTTTACAATATATGTGATTTTTATGAAACATTAATCATTTTTAATATGAGAAGGAGTATATATCAAAATTCTCCTTTTTGATTGGTTTAAACAAGAAACAAATCTGAAAAATTGATACGAATCAAATTATATGGAAACAACATTTAATACTAATATACTGTATTAGAAAAGGTGGTTTAAAGTATCTGATTTATATAGTGGTATTTTTATTAATACGTCTGATTTTTATTTTATAAAATGTCGATATATGTATGGGTACTGAATGTACTTGAGTAGTGAAAATAGTTGGTCAACTTATTTTCCAAAGACACATATCATTTAATTTCCTTGGTACGGTACGTGTTCGTGGTACCTCCACCAAGTCTCACCTCACCAAATTTAAACCTGATTTAATATATAACACATGCCTTTATTAGAGGATGTATCAATTATACAATTACAAATTGCATTATCTACACAAATCATATCGAAAAAGTATATATTTATATATATTTTTTTGTCAACATTAAATTATATTGGACCACAGTCAGTGCCGGCTCAATAATATTAGGAGCCTTTGGGCAATTTTTTTTTATAATCTCTTTTATAGTTATTTATATATTTTGGGTCTTTTTTTAAAAAAAAATTTAAAATATTTGGACTTTTATTATACGGTTAAATTTTTTTAATCTCTTTTAAATGTTTTAAAAATAAATTAGGGTTCTTAGAAAAATAAAATTTGTAAATTACAAATGTTTATATACCTATGAAAAACAAAAAAAAAACAAAGAAAAAAAATGTTGGTGGGTCTTCTAGCTAAAAAAGATCACATGTGCACAAGGATCATATGAACATTGCTCGTTCGGATAAAAGTCGACTTCATAACTCAACCAAAATAGTTCATGACGGGTTCACCTTTAGACATAGCGTCTAGATTAAGGTAAAATGGTTATGTTTAGACCTATGGTACCACTCTAAGTTGGCTTAGCACTCTTTCTCATGTCAAAATGACATTAGGTTGCTTGAACCTAGCTAAATGAGATCACATATTTAGAAGGATCATATGAACATGGCTATATGTTAGGATAAAACTCGACTTCATAACTCAACCAAAATACGTCATGACGGGTTCACCAGTAGACATAGCGTCTAGATTAAGGTAAAATTGTTATGTTAAGACCTATGATACCACTCTAAGTTGGCTTAGCACAGTTTCTCATGTCAAAATGACATTAAGTTGCTTGAACCTAGCTAAATGAGATCACATTTTAGAAGGATCATATGAACATGGCTATACGTTAGGATAAAACTCGACTTCATAACAAAACCAAAATAGTTCATGACGGGTTCAACAGTAGACATAGCGTCTAGATTAAGGTAAAATTGTTATGTGAAGACCTATGGTACCACTCTAAGTTGGGTTAGCGCACTTTCTCATGTGAAAAATGACGTTATATTGCTTTAACCTAGCTAAAAGATATCACATGTGAAGAAGGATCATATGAACATGGCTAGACGTTAGGATCAAACTCGACTTCATAACTCAACCAAAATAGTTCATGACAGGTTCACCATTTGACATGGCGTTTAGATTAAGGGAAAATGGTTATGTTAAGACCTATGATACCACTTTAAGTTGGCTTAGCACACTTTCTCATGTGAAAAATGACATTACGTTGCTTTGAATCTAGCTAAAAGAGATCACATGTGTACAAGGATCATATAAACATGGCTAGACGTTAGGATAAAACTCGACTTCATAACTCAACCAAAATAGTTCATGACGGGTTCACCTTTAGACATAACGTCTAGATTAAGGTAAAATCATTATGTTAAGACCTATTATACCACTCTAAGTTGGCTTAGCACACTTTCTCATGTGAAAAATGACATTACGTTGCTTTGAATCTAGCTAAAAAAGATCACATGTGTACAAGGATCATATGAACATGGCTAGACGTTCGGATAAAAGTCGACTTCATAGCTCAACCAAAATAGTTCATGACGGGTTCACCTTTAGACATAGCGTCTAGATTAAGGTAAAATGGTTATGTTTAGACCTATGGTACCACTCTAAGTTGGCTTAGCACTCTTTCTCATGTCAAAATGACATTAGGTTGCTTGAACCTAGCTAAAAGAGATCACATGTTTAGAAGGATCATATGAACATGGCTATACTTTAGGATAAAACTCGACTTCATAACTCAACCAAAATAGTTCATGACGGGTTCACCAGTAGACATAGCGTCTAGATTAAGGTAAAATTGTTATGTTAAGACCTATGGTACCACTCTAAGTTGGCTTAGCACACTTTCTCATGTCAAAATGACATTAGGTTGCTTGAACCTAGCTAAAAGAGATCACATGTTTAGAAGGATCATATGAACATGCCTAGACGCTAGGATAAAACTCGACTTCATAACTCAACCAAAATAGTTCATGACGGGTTCACCAGTAGACAGAGTGTCTAGATTAAGGTAAAATTGTTATGTTAAGACCTATTGTACCACTCTAAGTTGTCTTAGCACACTTTCTCATGTGAAAAATGACATTACGTTGCTTTGAATCTAGCTAAAAGAGATCACACGTGTACAAGGATCATATGAACATAGCTAGACGTTCGGTTAAAAGTCGACTTCATAGCTCAACCAAAATAGTTCATGACGGGTTCACCTTTAGACATAGCGTCTAGATTAAGGTAAAATGGTTATGTTTAGACCTATGGTACCACTCTAAGTTGGCTTAGCACTCTTTCTCATGTCAAAATGACATTAGGTTGCTTGAACCTAGCTAAAAGAGATCACATGTTTAGAAGGATCATATGAACATGGCTATACTTTAGGATAAAACTCGACTTCATAACAAAACCAAAATAGTTCATGACGGGTTCAACAGTAGATATATTGTCTAGATTAAGGTAAAATTGTTATGTGAAGACCTATGGTACCACTCTAAGTTGGGTTAGCGCACTTTCTCATGTGAAAAATGACGTTATATTGCTTTAACCTAGCTAAAAGATATCACATGTGAAGAAGGATCATATGAACATGGCTAGACGTTAGGATCAAACTCGACTTCATAACTCAACCAAAATAGTTCATGACAGGTTCACCATTTGACATGGCGTTTAGATTAAGGGAAAATGGTTATGTTAAGACCTATGATACCACTTTAAGTTGGCTTAGCACACTTTCTCATGTGAAAAATGACATTACGTTGCTTTGAATCTAGCTAAAAGAGATCACATGTGTACAAGGATCATATAAACATGGCTAGACGTTAGGATAAAACTCGACTTCATAACTCAACCAAAATAGTTCATGACGGGTTCACCTTTAGACATAACGTCTAGATTAAGGTAAAATCATTATGTTAAGACCTATTATACCACTCTAAGTTGGCTTAGCACACTTTCTCATGTGAAAAATGACATTACATTGCTTTGAATCTAGCTAAAAAAGATCACATGTGTACAAGGATCATATGAACATGGCTAGACGTTCGGATAAAAGTCGACTTCATAACTCAACCAAAATAGTTCATGACGGGTTCACCTTTAGACATAGCGTCTAGATTAAGGTAAAATGGTTATGTTTAGACCTATGGTACCACTCTAAGTTGGCTTAGCACTCTTTCTCATGTCAAAATGACATTAGGTTGCTTGAACCTAGCTAAAAGAGATCACATGTTTAGAAGGATCATATGAACATGGCTATACTTTAGGATAAAACTCGACTTCATAACTCAACCAAAATAGTTCATGACGGGTTCACCAGTAGACATAGCGTCTAGATTAATGTAAAATTGTTATGTTAAGACCTATGGTACCACTCTAAGTTGGCTTAGCACACTTTCTCATGTGAAAAATGACATTACGTTGCTTTGAATCTAGCTAAAAGAGATCACACGTGTACAAGGATCATATGAACATGCCTAGACGCTAGGATAAAACTCGACTTCATAACTCAACCAAAATAGTTCATGACGGGTTCACCATTTGACATGGCGTTTAGATTAAGGGAAAATGGTTATGTTAAGACCTATGATACCACTTTAAGTTGGCTTAGCACACTTTCTCATGTGAAAAATGACATTATGTTGCTTTGAATCTAGCTAAAAGAGATCACATGTGTACAAGGATCATATAAACATGGCTAGACGTTAGGATAAAACTCGACTTCATAACTCAACCAAAATACTTCATGATGGGTTCACCAGTAGACATAGCGTCTAGATTAAGGTAAATTGGTTATGTTAAGACCTACGATACTACTCTAAGTAGGCTTAGCACACTTTCTCATGTCAAAATGACATTAAGTTGCTTGAACCTAGCTAAATGAGATCACATGTTTAGAAGGATCATATGAACATGGCTATACGTTAGGATAAAACTCGACTTCATAACTCAACCAAAATACGTCATGACGGGTTCACCAGTAGACATAGCGTCTAGATTAAGGTAAAATTGTTATGTTAAGACCTATGATACCACTCTAAGTTGGCTTATCACAGTTTCTCATGTCAAAATGACATTAAGTTGCTTGAACCTAGCTAAATGAGATCACATGTTTAGAAGGATCATATGAACATGGCTATACGTTAGGATAAAACTCGACTTCATAACAAAACCAAAATAGTTCATGACGGGTTCAACAGTAGACATAGTGTCTAGATTAAGGTAAAATTGTTATGTGAAGACCTATGGTACCACTCTAAGTTGGGTTAGCGCACTTTCTCATGTGAAAAATGACATTATATTGCTTTAACCTAGCTAAAAGATATCACATGTGAAGAAGGATCATATGAACATGGCTAGACGTTAGGATCAAACTCGACTTCATAACTCAACCAAAATAGTTCATGACAGGTTCACCATTTGACATGGCGTTTAGATTAAGGGAAAATGGTTATGTTAAGACCTATGATACCACTTTAAGTTGGCTTAGCACACTTTCTCATGTGAAAAATGACATTACGTTGCTTTGAATCTAGCTAAAAGAGATCACATGTGTACAAGGATCATATAAACATGGCTAGACGTTAGGATAAAACTTGACTTCATAACTCAACCAAAATAGTTGATGACGGGTTCACCTTTAGACATAGCGTCTAGATTAAGGTAAAATTGTTATGTGAAGACCTATGGTACCACTCTAAGTTGGCTTAGCGCACTTTCTCATGTGAAAAATGACATTATGTTGCTTTAACCTAGCTAAAAGATATCACATGTGAAGAAGGATCATATGAACATGGCTAGACGTTAGGATCAAACTCGACTTCATAACTCAACCAAAATAGTTCATGACAGGTTCACCATTTGACATGGCGTTTAGATTAAGGGAAAATGGTTATGTTAAGACCTATGATACAACTTTAAGTTGGCTTAGCACACTTTCTCATGTGAAAAATGACATTACGTTGCTTTGAATTTAGCTTAAAGAGATCACATGTGTACAAGGATCATATAAACATGGCTAGACGTTAGGATAAAACTCGACTTCATAACTCAACCAAAATAGTTCATGACGGGTTCACCTTTAGACATAGCGTCTAGATTAAGGTAAAATCATTATGTTAAGACCTATTATACCACTCTAAGTTGGCTTAGCACACTTTCTCATGTGAAAAATGACATTACGTTGCTTTGAATCTAGCTAAAAAAGATCACATGTGCACAAGGATCATATGAACATTGCTCGTTCGGATAAAAGTCGACTTCATAACTCAACCAAAATAGTTCATGACGGGTTCACCTTTAGACATAGCGTCTAGATTAAGGTAAAATGGTTATGTTTAGACCTATGGTACCACTCTAAGTTGGCTTAGCACTCTTTCTCATGTCAAAATGACATTAGGTTGCTTGAACCTAGCTAAATGAGATCACATATTTAGAAGGATCATATGAACATGGCTATATGTTAGGATAAAACTCGACTTCATAACTCAACCAAAATACGTCATGACGGGTTCACCAGTAGACATAGCGTCTAGATTAAGGTAAAATTGTTATGTTAAGACCTATGATACCACTCTAAGTTGGCTTAGCACAGTTTCTCATGTCAAAATGACATTAAGTTGCTTGAGCCTAGCTAAATGAGATCACATTTTAGAAGGATCATATGAACATGGCTATACGTTAGGATAAAACTCGACTTCATAACAAAACCAAAATAGTTCATGACGGGTTCAACAGTAGACATAGCGTCTAGATTAAGGTAAAATTGTTATGTGAAGACCTATGGTACCACTCTAAGTTGGGTTAGCGCACTTTCTCATGTGAAAAATGACGTTATATTGCTTTAACCTAGCTAAAAGATATCACATGTGAAGAAGGATCATATGAACATGGCTAGACGTTAGGATCAAACTCGACTTCATAACTCAACCAAAATAGTTCATGACAGGTTCACCATTTGACATGGCGTTTAGATTAAGGGAAAATGGTTATGTTAAGACCTATGATACCACTTTAAGTTGGCTTAGCACACTTTC
>JAKUCM010007600.1:0-13775 GCA_023374145.1 Lepidium sativum | reverse complement strand
GAGAGAGAGAGAGAGAACTTGTTGCGCCATGGCCGATCAACCAATAACCAAAGCGGATTTTCAGGGGTTCATTGAAGCTATAATCACGGCCCTAACTGATTTGACCAATGAGATCAAGATTTTGATAGCTCAGAATGTCAACCCTGCTGATCAACGAGGAGAAAGATGTATCAATAAGGTTAAAGAAGAGGAAGACATAGGAGAACCAAAGACAGATAAAAGGCTAGGAAAGCAACCTGCCTACAAAAGGACGAGTTCTTCCGATGATGACTATTCCGACGAAGGATTTAACACAGAACTTCGAAGGAGTGAACATGATTACCGTGTCAAGGCTGATATACCTCTATTCTATGGAACCATGGGAGTGGAGGATTTCCTAGATTGGCAGATCAGTGTAGATCGGTTCTTTGAAATCATGGGAGTCCCCGAGAGCAAGCAGGTCAAGATGGTAGCAATTCAGTTAAAGAGTACAACTGCTGTGTGGTGGGATAGGCTGGTGGTCCAGAGACAGAAGCAACAGAGAGGACCAATTAAAACTTGGTGAAGGATGAAGCAGTACATGATGGAGAGGTTTCTCCCAGAGGACTATGAACAGATCCTCTACAAGATGTACATAGGCTACACCCAAGACAAAAGAACCGTAACCGAATACACCACTGAATTTATGCGTTTCTCAGAACAAAACGATCTAGAAGAAATAGAAAATCAAAAGGTAGCTCGTTATGTCAGTGGGTTAAGAGGTTCAATACAGGACAAGATTGGCTTACAAACTGTTTGGACTGTACAAGAAGCCTCCAGTTTAGCCCTAAAAGCAGAGCTAATGGAAAAGACTTCCCGTAACTTCTCTCCTTACAGAAGATATCAACCGCAGAACACTTATGAACTAACAGGGGTTGTTGATAAGAGTGCAGCTGCCGTAGACATTGTACCTAGCAACAAAGAAGCCGCAAATGTCACTAACCACTACAATAGGGGTCAATAGAACAGAACAACAAGCCAGAAACAGAGTAATCCTTACTCAAGACCGAACATTGACAAGTGTTTCCGATGTCAGGGACACGACCATAAGTCAAATGTCTACCCCACCAGGAACACCGTTGCCTTTGTAGGAGAAGAGAGGGGGCCTGAAAGCAACGATGAGTATGCAGAAGCTGAGTTCGCTGAAGAAGAACCTGGAGAAGTGATCAGTTTAGTGCTTCAGAGGCTTTTGCTATCATCAAAGGACGAAGGACAACATAAAATCCTGTTTCAAACACGATGCACAGTTAGCAATAAACTCTGCAATCTTATTGTAGATAACGGCAGTACAAAAAATTTAGTCTCTCAAAAACTAGTTGAGTTTCTGAAACTATCTACACAACCACATGACAAACTTATACCTTAGGATGGGTTAAAAAGGGGTCTCAAGTTCGGGTTTCGTTGACTTGCAAAGTTCCAATCTCTATTGGTAAACATTACAAGGAAGAAGTGTTGTGTGATGTACTGGAGATGGATGTGTGTCATCTCTTGATTGGTCGTCCTTGGCAATATGACAACGATATTACATACAGGGGAAGGGACAACGTGCTGTTGTTCACGTGGAAGGGTCATAAGATCGCGATGTCTCCATCTACAAACCTAGGACAGAAAGCAGAGACAAAGAGTTCTACCTTTATAGTGATGACCCGGAATGAAAAAGAGCTTGAAGAATCAATCAAGCAGAGTGATTGTTTCTGTCCTATAATAGTCAAAGGTTTACTAAACACGACACAAGAAGAGCAGCCAAAGCCTAGGGAGATCCTCAAAATTTTGGCAGACTTTACAGAGTTAACCGCGGAGGAACTTCCACAAGAATTGCCCCTATGCGTAACATCCAGCACCAAATTGACCTTATTCCAGGTTCTACCTTACCAAACTTACCGCACTACCGAATGAGCTCTGCAGAGAATGAAATTATGAGAGAGCAAACTGAGGATCTGCTGCGGAAAGGTTTCATCAGAGAGAGTATGAGTCCCTGCGCTGTTCCAGTTCTCCTTGTACCCAAGAAAGGTAATCAATGGAGGATGTGTGTTGATAGCAGAGCTATCAACAAGATAACTATCAAGTATAGGTTTCCTATTCCTCGTTTAGAAGACATGCTTGATGAGCTGGCAGGTTCTAAAGTCTTTTCCAAACTTGACCTCCGCAGCGGGTATCATCAAGTCTGAATTAAGCCCGAAGACGAGTGGAAGACAACTTTTAAAAGCAAAGATGGGCTTTACGAATGGCTGGTTATGCCTTTCGGTTTGTCAAACGCCCCTAACACTTTTATGAGGCTGATGAATCAAGTTCTAAGACCGTTTATTGGCTCTTTTGTGGTGGTTTATTTTGACGATATATTAATTTACAGTAGGTCAAAGGAGGATCATTTGAAGCATCTACGTGAGGTATTACAAGTAGTACAAGAAAACAAGCTTTATGTCAACTTAAAGAAGTGCACGTTCCTCACCAACAAGCTGCTCTTTCTCGGATTTATCATTGGTGAAGAAGGGATTCAAGTTGATGAAGATAAAGTAAAGGCTATTAGAGATTGGCCAACTCCTAGATCGGTCACGGAAGTGCAAAGTTTTCACGGGTTGGCTACTTTTTACAGAATGTTCATAAGAGATTTCAGCTCCATTACGACTCCTATTACCGAATGTTTAAAGAAAGGGAAGTTTCAGTGGAGTTGCAAGCAAGAGGAAAGTTTTGTATTAATAAAGGATAAGCTCTGTTCTGCCCCAGTTCTAGCTTTACCCGATTTCGACAAAGTCTTCCAAGTCGAATGCGATGCTAGTGGAGTAGGGATAAGTGCAGTTTTGTCTTAGGAGAAGAAACCAATAGCTTTCTTTAGTGAAAAGCTGAGTGAAGCACGACAGAAGATGAGCACTTATGACCAAGAGTTTTATGCGGTGTTTAGAGCATTGAGGCAGTGGGAACATTACCTAGTTCAAAGAGAATTCATTTTGTTCACCGACCATCAAGCTTTGAAGTTTCTTCACAGCCAAAAGGTGATAAACAAGATGCATGCTCGATGGGTAAGTTTTTTTGCAGAAATTTCCATTTATCATACAACACAAATCTGGAGTTCTTAACAAAGTAACCGATGCTTTGAGTCGGAGAACATCACTGTTGACTACCCTGACACAAGAAGTGGTGGGTTTTGAATTTTTGAAAGAATTATACGAGAGTGACAATGATTTTAAAGAGTTGTAGACTAAATGCATTGCGAGACACCCTTTAGCAGACTTTCACGTGTTAGATGGCTATTTGTTCAAAGGGGATCGATTGTGTATTCCTTGTTCATCCTTAAAGGAAAAACTGATCCGAGACCTACATGGAGGAGGCCTCAGCGGACACCTAGGGAGAGATAAAAGCATTGCTAGCCTAGAGGAAAGGTACTACTGGCCTCATCTACGGAAAGATGCTGGAACAATTGTTAAGCGTTGTTACATTTGTCAAGTTTCCAAGGGTCAATCACAAAATATGGGGCTCTATATGCCTTTACCTATTCCAGAAGATATTTGGCAAGACTTGGCTATGGATTTTGTATTGGGTTTACCTCGAACTCAGCGAGGAGTGGATTCTGTATTTGTCATTGTCGACAGATTTTCTAAAATGTCTCACTTTGTTGCTTGTAAGAAGACTGCCGATGCATCTAACATAGCAAAATTATTTTTCAGAGAAGTTGTGCGTCTTCATGGAGTTCCTAAGTCTATTACTTCAGATCGTGACACCAAATTTCTCAGCCATTTTTGGCTGACACTTTGGAGGATGTTCGGGACAGCTCTTAATAGGAGTTCTACGGCTCACCCACAAACTGATGGGCAAACCGAGGTTACTAATAGGACTTTCGGGAATATGATTCGGAGTGTTTGTGGTGACAAACCTAAGCAATGGGATTTAGCTCTACCTCAAATAGAGTTTGCATACAACAGTGTTATGCATTCTGGCACCGGGAAGTCACCTTTCTCGTTGGTATATACATCTATTCCTAAGCACGTAGTTGATTTGGTAAGATTACCTAAGGCTCTTGGAGTTAGTTCAACGGCAGAAGCTATGGCTGAAGAGGTTTTGGCGGTTAAAGTCAAGCTAGAGGCCACGGGAAGGAAGAATAAGGTGTCGAATGATAAGCATATAAGGGTGAAAATTTTCACGGAAGGAGATGAAGTAATGGTGTTCCTCCGAAAAGAAAGATTTCCCGTCGGAACATACAGCAAACTTCAGCCCCGCAAGTATGGACCTTTCAAGATTATACATAAGATCAATGACAATGCCTATGTTGTGGATCTTCCTAAATCTATGAATATCTCTAACACATTTAACGCAGTTGCACGATGGATCCTGAAGAAGAGAAAGACTAGTTGATCGTCTAGGTGCTAGCTGTGGACACCATGGTCTTTGCCATTGATTATGAGATGAGAGTAAACCACAACAAGAATAGAAACTCTTCCTAATCCATCAGGCCGCACCACTAATTTCAAACAAAGCAAAATAAGACACAACTTAAAACGACTTAGAGAACAAAACATATACTTTGTACTCACGTTGAATGATGTGTGAGTTGGACTGTGAATGATAAACTGATCAGTCTGTGGATCGTAAGTGGCAATCTTCATCTTATCATCTTATCGACAAAGTGAGCAACTTCTTCAATTAGTCTCTAATTGTCAGGTTGTCAATTAGGATAAGAACAAAAATAGTGATGTAATAAGAAAACAATTGTTTCAGGAAATTTATAATGCGTATTATTTAGATCCGTTCTTCTCTTGACATTTAGGCACTTGGAAAATAGATAAATGTCAAAATCAATTTACATAAACCAAAATCTAATAGGTTTTTAATTTTTTCAATCTTATCACATATTAATTTCAATAATATATTTTAACAGAACTTTCATATATTGTCAAAATCTATTTAATTAATCAACATACATTGAACAGAGTATAAATAGCCTAATGATCTAATTAGTTTATAAATCCTCAAAACACCAGAAATCAAATCCCATATATACAATAGTAGGAACAAAATTTAAAAGTTATTAGACTACTTGATAAAAAATAAATAATCAACATATATTGCATAATCAGATATTGAATCCCGCTATATGTATTATATTAGAATTTGACTACTGAATTGACCGGTTGTAGTCTAAATGTTGACAAAAAAAAATCAACATATATCATTATTTTTGTATATATAAAAACATATATCACTATTTTATTAATTAAAAATTTCTTAGCTGACTTGTTAATTTCGGTTCTGTCACGTGTCATGTTAAATTTTATAACAAAGTTTAGTTAAAACTATTTTTGCTAATCATATTATCACCATTACATTTGTCAATTTCAAAGCCGTCTCAGCTACATTTTTTTTAATTAAATAATCCGATCTAAATTAATATATAGTAGTAAAAACAATTCTCAAACTCCTAAGACATCTTAGAGCACCTCCAACAGAGGCTCCTAAGAAGAGTTCTTAGAGATTTAATGATTTTAATTAAATGAAAAAAGGATTAATTGGATAGAACCGTTTCTTAAGTAAGAAACTTTAGAAACCTTAAGAGACCCAAACGTGTCAATATGTCATTGGATGAAGGGTGTTATTCTCGGTGGAAAAAAAAAATCAGAGATGAGGCAATTCATCGTCTTCAAGCTTTTCTTCTCGATTACTGTTCGCGGCCCCAACTCAATCCATCGTCTCTGCTCCTCCTACCTCCACACTGCAGCGTAAATCTCCATCTTTTTCGCTCAATTTCATTATGCTAGGTTTTTGTTTCTTTTGTGTTTCAAAATTGATTTCATTGGGCTGCCTTTTTCTCCCATATTTGAAGGATATTGCAGCTCTGATTGATACCGGATCGTATACGAAGGAGGTCCGTCGTATTGCCCGTGCTGTGCGTCTCACCGTCGGGCTAAGACGAAAACTCACCAGCTCCGTGATCTCTTCTTTCCTTGATTTTTCTTTGGTTCCTGGATCCGAGGCTCACTCTCGTCTTTCTCATTTTGTTCCTAAGGTGTGTATTGTATTGCCTTCACTTCTCCACTTTGATTTACTGGAATTTTTGCTTATGAGCTTATTATGTTCTACAAATCACGGATTTTAGATTCATGCATTTGTGGTTACCTTTTTTTTTAATGGTGAGAATGAGTACTAGTACTACTTCTTTTCAGAAGCTTCATGTTAGTACTACTAGTAGATACTGCGTTGTGCCCATGAAACCTATGTACACACTGATGATTGAATCTATAATCATGGTTTCAGATCGATGAACATGAGATGGAAGTTGATACTGCATCATCTACTTCCCTAGCTTCTCCCAAACATTTAGCTGCAGAGCTGAAAATTTACTGCTATTTCATTGCTTGCTCTAAATGTTGTTGCAGTCTTTGAAAGAAGATCTTATAGTTGATTTAGTCGAGCAATGTCGTACTTATCAGAGACGAGACTCTGATGGACACTACAAAGTAATTTTTTGTTCCTTCCTTCACCAGCTGTTGTTTCCTCTCATTTGATTGTTTTGCTAAACAATGAGAATACTTTTGTTTTTTAATTTCCAGAGATGAGAGACTTATGTGTCAGGGATTAGCATTGAACGATAATTTGCAGCGTGTTCTTCTGTGTCAGGGATTGGCAATGCGGCATGTACATGGAGTGATTCAGGTATGGTGGATATATGGTCCAACCATGAGTCCAAAGAACCAACTATCTTACAGCAATTCCAAGAGGCAGGTGGCGAGTCTTACATTATCGTTGAAATATATTGACTTGTGTGCTTTCTAGTAAAAGTTTATGTGTGACTTGTGAGGAATCTGCAGGGAAGACTAGAAATACTCGCTGTATCAGTGCACGCAGAAGGTGACACAAGCATGGATCATTACGATAAGCATGATGATATGGAAATGCAGACACATAAGCCATTGTTACTTGCTGATAAGACTGAGCCTAAGCATTTGACCGAGACTGTCAACGAACTTAGCAAGAAAATGCAGAAGCAAGAGATATGTATTGCAGGTTTGTCTCTAGTGTGGTCTATTGTATCGAGACTAGTCTTTCCGCAGTTATGGTCCCAACTGAGAGTTGTGGGTTCAATAAAGAGATATTAGAAAGCAGAGTTTATTTTGGCAATTTCATTGTGACAAAACTAGTTCACTTCACATTTTAAAAGTTTTTTTTAAGAACTTCTTGTGTAAGCACCATTGGAACTTAAAAAGGCTAATAGAGTTCTTAACTTAACAAACTTCATTACTTTTTAATAAAAATATGTTAAGAACCCCATTAGAGATGGTCTTATAGTTTACTTTTATTGTAAAAAAAATCAAAAGCACGACACCTGTTTTTTAGGAGAGGACTTGAATTTGAGCAGACAAGTAATTAGATACAGTAATTTAGTTATTTATAAAGAACAGAAGATGTCCACATATGTGAACACTCTTTTTTCTTATAAAAAATACGTTTAAAATAAATTATAGAAAGAAAAAAGAATCAGTATTACGCCTTTATCAATTTAAAACTTATTTTTTCTAATATATAGACATTTTAAAATATTTAAAATAGTTGTTTTAGAGTTAAAAAGAGGATAATCCTCAATGTTATCCGGGACTTGTGCGATACATGACTCTTTCTCCATAGATTATGATGACACGTGTCAACAAAGCATTGACTTTCATCTAAGCTATATTAATAGGTGAAACGCTTGTCACTTTAGAAAAACCTGTCTTGAGTACACTCAGATCCTTTTTTATTTTATTTTGGTTCTCCTCTCTTTAAGAGAATCCATAGGTTGAGTAGAGATCAGGCAAATTCTCGATCCCCAAATTTACCAAAAAAGCTGAAAACTCGTTCTTAGGGTTTTACTTGCGATTCTTCTCTACTTTGCTTCGATCATAGGCGCTTTGATTTTTCATTGGCTAATCAGTGATCGGCTTTTCACACCGCGTCGTCGTTGCTGGCGCCTGATCGGATCTTTGATTGTTCAGGCGAAATATGGTGGTGATTTCCCTGAAAAGTTTGAATTCGAATTTTCTCCGATTGCTTCCGCTTGACTTTGTCGCGATTTCGATTACTTGTAGGTTTGGCTTTGTCTTCGAATCCTGTGATACCAATTACTTAGGGGGTTTCTTTTGTGTTTGATGCTGATTCTGTTTAACCGATCGCTCTTGTGAATAATCGTGTCTGTGTATATAAGAAGACTGGTGATTAGGGTATCGGTTGGGACAGTAGGTTGTTTTTGTGTGTGTGATCTCTAGATCTTTGTCTGAGGATATGTATATCGAAGAACTGACTGAAAGGGAAGAGAAGAAGGAGGAGAGATCGGTAGAAGATAACGTCGATGATGGAGATAAGGCGATATTTGTGAGCAAAGGAAACGTGATTGTGTTGACCACAAAGAGGGCAGTGGTTGGTGTTGGTGCTCGTGCGTTGTTCTATCCAACCCTGATTTACAACGTTGTTAGGAATAAGCTCGAGACTGAATTTCGATGGTGGGATAGGGTGGCTGAGGTAAGCTTTTATCGTCCTTTGAGCTGATTTATGTCAATTCAATGGAAATTGTTACATCGGTTTATAGAGGATAATGTATGTTGTGCTGCTATTGATAGTTGTAAAACCACCGAAAGTTGGCTACTTTCTTTTATAAAGTGTGCTTCACCGCCCCCAAGTATGTAATCTGACTTTTCAGTGCCTGTGCTAATCATCCTCTTCTCCTTCTATTTTGTTTCTCCAGTTTATATTACTTGGAGCCGTTCCATTCCCATCTGATGTTCCAAAGCTGAAAGAGCTTGGTGTTTGTGGAGTTATCACTCTGAATGAGCCTTATGAAACTTTGGTTCCATCATCTCTCTACAAAGTCTGTCCTTTCTCCCGTCTTTTCCTATCTTTTGGTTTCCTCTTATTTACTAACATTTGGTTTTCTTATTCTTATGGAAGTCTTTCTGCATTGACCACCTGGTGATCGCCACTAGAGATTACTGTTTTGCTCCTTCCATGGAAGCAATATGCCAAGCCGTAGAGTTTATTCATAGTACGTGTACCTTCTCATTCTATTCTCATAATTTTTTTATTTTTTGCAACATACAATTATTAATTTGGTCTTGAATTCTGTTTTATCTCGTTAAAGAAAATGCATTGCTTGGAAAGACGACTTATGTGCACTGCAAAGCAGGTCGGGGTCGGAGTACAACTATTGTCATATGCTACTTGGTTTGTATTGCAATTAAGGCCTGTCTTTATTAAATGTAAAAGTCCCCCTTTTCTCTCTTTATCTGATCATATCTTGCAATGTAGGTGCAACACAAACACATGACACCTGAAGCAGCATATGCCTACGTGAAGTCAATCAGGCCCAGGGTTCTTTTAGCAGCCACCCAATGGAAGGTATTTGACAGGGTTAGTCTTTGTTTCTGGTAAATCAGAGTTACATCCATCTGATTCTTTCTGCGTTTGCAGGCCGTTCTGGAGTACTACCATAAAAGGGTGCTGAAAGCTCATAGTTGCTTAACTGATGCAACTGATCCAACTTCAGCTTTGATCCCAAGAAACGTGAAGCAGGTATGTTCTGGCAATGTGGTGGTGTTTGATGATGGGTCTGTGGTGGTAGTGACCCACTCGGATCTAGAAGGCTATGATAATGATGATTCACGGAGATCAATGAATGTTGCTGGGAATGAGCTCTGGGCTGCAGCTACAGATCTGAGCATGGTTTACCGGGTGAAAGTAGTGGGGCGGGCTGCATTGGCGAGGATCTCGTGCCTGTGGCTGGGCTTGCGTGATGATCACAAGCTATCTGGGAAAAATCTTTCTATGGGAGGCATAAGCGTCGACATTTCTGTCTACTGATGATGATGAAGACGAATGATGCCAGTGAGTCTACTGGCGAGGGAGTGAATGTGCTCTATTCACTGTTTCTCTCCAGTAAAAAAAGTCATAAATAAAAAACGGGGACAAATTAGGTATAGAAGTAAGTAAGCAAAGGTCTGTAAATTCTGAAAATCTGGGTATTGTAAGTAAATACTACCTCTCTCGTGCCTCACTTACCTTTGAATGAGGAAAAACGTGAATGAGTCTCCTTTTAAAAAGTTCCAACTTTATTAATGTGAAAGTCACATACTCACAAGTCACAAGCAAAGCGAGCAAGAGAATTGAAATGATAGTTCACGAATAAATTCAAATGAAAAGGAGAAGTTATTCAGCATCGACTTCCATGGATTGTTGATTGTTGGCATTGGAGGGTCCTGCTTCATCTGAGTTCAAGAGAATGGCATTGCATTTCTCGATTGTTTTGCCGCAGACAAGACCGTGATTATACAGTTTTATACAAAATAATGTCCACCACCTGCTCACAAAGCGTTCAAGCATCAAAGTGAAAAGTCAAACAAAATGTAATGATAAGTAGAGAGGAGAGTTATCATAACACTGATGTCTATGCATAGAAGATTGACTTACATTCTGAAAATTGTAAAAGTCTTTATCTCTTCCTTGTGAAATCTTACAAATGCTTCACATGCCCAAGGAATACGTCCATCTGCAATCACCCTGTCCCCAAAGAACCAAATTTAACAAAGCTATATAAACCTATTCTAACAAAAGGTCAACTTAAAACTACATTTAAACCTTGGTTTAATGGTGGATTACTCTATCACATTGCTCTATATTCATGAGCAATTGAGCATGAAGAGGTAAAATTTATATACATACCTTTGCTTTCTTACAAATATGTTCCAAAGATACATGTATCGATTTTCCTCTTTGCTCGCTTTCACATTACGTTCAAGTCTCTGTATTTTTTTCAAACAATTAGAAATCAAGAAATATCAAAATTCCTAACTTTGATTAAACATTACCAGGCGTTCATTGAGATTAGCCTCATCATCATCAACTTCATCTTCGCTATCCTCCTCAGCTAGTACTTCTTCATAAGTCATTGGCTTTGGCAATATAGCTTTGGTCAGGGACAGAAAACAGAGACAACATTGTTACATAAACATAAAATACATCAAGGAAATCAAACCACCTGCATTGTTCGAGAGTGATAGAACTGCCGACTGTTCAGACGACTGAGTCTGCAAACAATTAATAGTTTTGGTTAATAAAGTAAGTAATAAGAAGATTTTTTAAAGTTAGGAACATATAAATCACAAGAACACAATAACCTTTTAGCCTCAAACCGCTCTGCAAGTAACTTTTTTCTTCTACTAACAGGAGGCACCTCATGAGTTTCAGAAGACTGAGCTATTGCTGGTTGAGTAGAACTAGACTGAGCTATTTCTCGTTGAGGAGGACTAGACTGAGCTATTTCTGGTTGAGTAGGACTAGATTGCGCTATTGCTGGTTGAGTAGGACTTGACTGAGATATTGCTGGTTGAGCAGGACTAGACTCAGCTACTGCTGACTGAGTAGGACAAGATTGAGCTATTGCTGGTTGAGCAGGACTAGACTCAGCTACTGCTGATTGAGTTGTTGGTTGAGTTGAGATTATTTTATCGTTCACATTAGTCACTTCAATTTCTGTATCACTTGGTAACTCGTTTATATCCAACCTCAAAAAGCGTACATGAAGTGGCTTCATAACATTGCTATCATCTCTTTGTCTTGGTCTAAGACGTTTCGAGCTGCATAGATTTTGTTTGGCTTTAAGAAGATGATGCTGAATCATATATCTAAAATGCAGAGTAAGGTGTTCAAAACCATTACCGAAACGTGAAAGGGGTCCATTGTTCACCTTCCTGACACAAAAGAACAACATCATGGTGAGTAGAAATTTATGTCAAAAACATGACTTATATTTTACATCCGAAGTAACTTTTGCGTGCGTATCAAGTCTCTTACTAACCCCAAATATGAATGTTCCATGTTTCAGAGAGACATCAACTTCATGGCCGTGATCTTCCTCGGCCTGCTGATATTGGTAAGAGTAGTAAACTATAATTACTTACAATTTTATTACAAAACATAACATATAGATTATTTAGATCCTGCCCTAAAAACAACATACCCGAAACCTATAGCCAAAAACATAATGTGATGATGTCAAATGCAGTCGCAGGCCCTGTGCACAGAAATATCTGAATAATTGCTGAAAATGCAATATGTCGTACGAACTCTTGACTCTAGTTAGTGCCTACCTCGAAGTTTCCACATAGCACAGAGCAAAATGGGCAAGAGAATTTTTTCACAACTGCATTTTTGATACGTATGTAGAAGATAAACTGTCAGGAGAAGCACAGCGAGAGACAAACTATGTTCTGAAATGAAACTTATACTTATAAAGAGACACACCTTCAACTTTTAGTGTTTTGTTTGTATGACCCATATAGTTGAAACTTATTGTCCCATCTGAATTTGACCTAACGCAAAAATATAAGTGTAAATGAGCAGAAAGTTAAAGAGACATATCCTCAGATACCACGAAAACATAATTTAATTCCAAAATACTAAAATCAAAAAAGAGATTCATAATCGTATTGAAAGAAAATCATTATTCAAAGCACAGGAAAATGAGAAACTAAAATCAAAGAAGAGATTCATACTTGTTTTCTTTCTTCGCTTGGATTGTGTAGTTCAAACACCTTCGAAGGAAATATGGCTGCATGAACAGAATATAATTTAATAATAAATAAAAAATTGGAATAATAAAAAATTGTTTAGCAAAAAAGTTGAAAAAATGAGAATGCATACACTGTTTTTTGAGCGTTCTCCAAGTTTCATGTATAGTGAAACAGGTTTGACATAAACCAAAATATTTTCATCATTATCATCAGAAACCACTTTCATCTTCCCTAAGGACTTCAAGTCAATGTTTTTTCCTAGCCATCTGCTTGATCAATCTACAGTCCTGCAACAACCATAAACAATATTGAATCAGACTGTGATCGATGCAAACTCTAGTAAACAGAAATATCAAGAAATCGATGAAAAACATTGTAAATCATAGGCAAATCAACGAATAATCGAATCGTGGATGTAAGAGACATGAAGTGTAAGCTGTTTCGAATGCTATAACTTAGTTATGTAACGCCAGATCTTTAACCCTTTATAAAGAATAAATAATAGTGTATAGAAAAAAGTGTATCTTTCCCAATATAAAAACAAAATAATATCTGTAAACATAACTTCCTAATTTCAAAACTATAAGTGCACGTTATAATTGATCATATCGTTGTGCAGAGAAAGAAATCTTCTGTATCTATACTAATAAAAAGGGTTTTTGAAACCTTTTAATCAATCAAACTCATTTTTCTCAAACTCATTTGCTTAATTATTTGCTTAATCACATCAGTTTGCTGTAATATGAAAATTCAAAAAGTCTCACATTAAATTAAGTTACATTTGAAACTTCTTTACAACTCGATTTTTATGTGACCGGAAACTTCCCGGTCCTGTTTGGAAACGACATAATATCTAATTATTATAAAAGTCCAATATGTTATATAAAAAAAATTTATTCATTTTTTATTCTATTTTATATAAAATATCTATTTTATTTCTTTCTTCTCTTTCATATAGTTATATTATTCAGAACACCAATATATAAAATATTTGATATAAATACCAATATATAGAATGCCTATTTAATATATGATTCATGTGTAATATAAAATGAATCTTCATGTGTCATCTAAATTAAATAATCTTTTGGCTATTCTATCGATTAGAAGTCATGTGTAATATATCGTATGTCTCTTTGCATTAGTAAATTAGTAATGTTTTAGTAACGCTTTCAAGAAAAACCGGAGAGATCAATGTCATAGTTGATTCATATTCCCCCCCTTAATCACAAA
>JAKUCM010007599.1:0-18884 GCA_023374145.1 Lepidium sativum | reverse complement strand
TTGTGTATGATATATAAATATGTTTAATCTATATATAATAAATCAGTTACAACAAAACATCAATCTGATTTACTCTCGTTTGAAGACCATTGTGAACAAAATATGTAACTTCACTAGTTACCAAAAAATTGTTTACAATTCTAAAATCACATAATTAAGGTTAATGTTTCATGAAAAAAATTCTAAGTAGAAACTACATTTTGTTAGAATGTTTATAAATACAAACAAAATAATTATCAACAACTGTCAGACTTGAATACTTAAAAATCTTTTTAACTTATATACTCCACTACTCCTTGTAAAAGTTTCAAATTTTTTAGTTATGTCGAAACCAACCACTCGGTAACGTTTTACCCAACCTTACAGTTACTTGTGTTTCAAACCAATATAAAGATTGTAATTATTTTTACACACTTAACATCAAATTTGAACGTTTACATACAGATACCTTACAACAAGGAATTACCGATTTTTCTTTTATTTCTTTACGCTCTCCTTTTCCTCGATTCTCTTTAAGTACTTATGTTATCTCCGTAAGCTCGAAAATCTACTTTTTACATAATCATACAAATTACTGCGAGATTTATAATTTATTTAACCCGCACGGTAGATTATTAGGGCTTCACTGAAGTGTGTCTTCTTTAATGTCTTGATGTAATTCTTCTTCTCTTCTTTCTCTTTCTTTCTCTGCTACGACTTTTGTTAACTTCAGATTGTACCAACATTGACTCTTACTCGCTTTGTGGATACCAGATCACATAAGGAAATGTTTCAATGTCTCTAATTGGTGGCAGTCTCGGCGGATTATTTTCAGGAAAAACATCTTGAAAATCCTGCAAAAGAGTAAGAATACTACTCGGCACAGCCGGTTCCAATTCAGTTAGATTAAGCAAAATCTCTTTTGAAACTATCAAAAGGTTAGGTGATTCACTCCTTTCTGTCCTTGTCTTGGATTGTTTTGATGGCTGGTTTTGCAGTGGCTTCTTTTTCATGCTGAGTTGATCTAGGTAGACCTCATGAGGTGCTATTGGAGCTAGGATAATCTTTCTGCCCATGTACTCAAAACTATGACGATTTTTGAAACCATCATGAATAACTCTCAAGTCTGATTGCCATGGTCTTCCTAACAAGATGTGACTAGCTTCCAAAGGTGCAATATCACAGAGAATTTCGTCTTCATACTTGCCAATAGTCAAAGACACCTTAACTTGCTTACTCACAGCAAACTCTCTCTCATCATTCAGCCATTGCAACTTATACGGCCTTGAGTGAGGTATTTCCATCTAACCGAGCTTCTGAACCATGGTTTGGCTAGCAACATTGGTACAGCTACCTCCATCTATGATAAGACTGCACACTTTATCATTGATCACACACCAAGTATGGAACAAATTTTCCCTTTGTTGTTGTTATGTAGTTTTGGTCATGACACTTAAAGCTCTTATTGTCACAAAAAGAGGACCTTTTGGTGGTTCTACAACCTCAACATCTGTCAGTTCATCAAGCTTTTCTTCCTCAGATTCGAACTCTCCATCAGCTTGAAGTACCATTACCTTATTGTTGGGGCAGTCACTTGCATAATGCCCTAACCCATGACACTTAAAACACTTGAGGTATCTAGCTCTGAGGTTAGACTTGGCTGGTTCTTTAAACTCTTTGAAAACACTTGGTTTAGATTCCCTTGAATGAGATTGATTTTCCTTAGTCTGGACACTTGATTTGAAATCCTTGTGAACACCAAACTTTGAGTCTTTTGTGTAACTCGATCTGTTGGAACCATAGCTCGATCGAGTTCCCTTCCTCTTAAGTTGCTTTTCAAACATAACAGCCGTATGGTATAATTCCTCCAACTCCATGTAATGGTGAACCTCCAAAAGATCAATTATGTCTCTGTTAAGACCTCCCATGAATCTGGACATTGTAGCCTCACTTTCCTCATGAATATATGCCCTAACCATAAGAGTTTCCATCTCCTTGTAGTATTCTTCCACAGATTTGGTACCTTGTACCAGATTTCTCAACTTGAAGTGTAGCTCTCTGTGGTAATGACTTGGAATAAACCTTTTCCTCATAAGTACTTTCATTTGACGCCATGTATCAATTGGAAAGTCTCCAACACATCTTCTAGTAGTGACCATTTGATCCCACCAGCTGAGAGCATAGTCATGGAACTCCGTGGCTGCCAATCCACAGAGTTAAATTAAAGACGAGCTCAATCTTCTTCTCCCAATCCAAAGTGTCTGGATCATTAGTACCATGAAATGGAGGAATCCGGATCTTTAAACCAGCCATATTATCCCTAGGAGTTGTTCTTTCTTCATGTCCACGTCTGTGCCTCCTTTGACTAGAACAAGATGATGAGTAGTAATCTCGAGCTTCTTGCAAATCTTCAGCCGCTCTAGAGTTAACAGGGACTTGTTCATGCTCAGTTGCAGCTCGTTCTTGCCTGAAAGCTTCCAGTTTGTCATCCATCATTTTGGACAAGATTATTGTAAGAGCCTCTAATAAAAGTTTGTTGCTTGGACCACCTTCTTCCTCATCTCCTGCCATGTTCCTACAGGAAATCAAAAGACAAACAAGTAATCTAGTCCAACAAATACTTTTAAAACTGCAGAGAATTAGATCTAAGACAAAGTACTCTTAGAATACTAAAAGACACTTTAGTAACTACAGCAAGTAAACAAGAATACCAAAAGTCTTGGAAAAATTCAAAAGCTTTTACTAGCAGCTAATAAAAACAAACTTAGATCTAATCAGAAACAGACTTAGAACTATCAGATTTAGGCTTAGATCTAACAGTTTAACAAATCAGAATATGTTTAAAGAGAAAATCTGAAAGTTTTGAAAACATTCAACAAGAATATGAAGAGTTTTTGACACAACCTGACTTGAATCGGCTCTGATACCACATGATACACTCCTACAGTGGGTTAGGAGCATCAAGGAGCGAATCCAAGAGATTGTGAACACTCAATAGTGGGAAAAATGAAACTGGAAACCGAAGAGTCACGTTTAGATGTGAAGAACGAAATCAACCTCTAAATAACTTGGATTGATCTGAAATTTTGGCAGCGGAATAAAGACTGGACGATGAGACTAGTGACAAAGTTTGAGCGGATTCTATTGAAGGATAAAGGAGATACGATGATGAAGATGAACAGTCGTTTTGGAGCTTTTTATGGATCGATTTGAACTATCAAGAGGGATGAAGAACTCTTGATCTTCAGCTTGAATTCACCCAGGATATGACACACGAGGGCAAGATCCAAGTTGTATGGATATTACACACCATACACATCAAACAAGTGAGGGAAAAGTTTTAGAATAAAATGTTTGATAAAATGAAAAGAACTAGGGTTCAACATACTTATAGGAAAGCTGAGCCACGAAATGGGCTTTTGAAAAGAATGGGCTGAAAGTACAAAATCCCAAAACATAAAATAAAAGACTAGAAGAAGTCCACTTAAAGCCTTAGTTTAAATTAGTCTTCCATTTCTTCCTTTCAGCATGTTATCTAAGAGGATAGATGAATAAGTGCATTCAACATTGCCTCATTAAAAACCTTGTCTAGAAAACCCATATGGATAAAACTAGACGAAGGGAAAAAGAGTGCAAGTGTATGCACCTCTCTTAGACAACCCTTAACTAGCTTGAATCACAACCAATGTGGTTGGATTAGCTATGGGGCTAAGGTTGCTTTCAGCCTGATTGAGCATTGTGCCAATGGGTTGTTGAAGTCTTTGTGCCTTAGCTCTTGTCATTGGTCCACTTGGTACGTCCATTGCTTGTTCTAGCTCCTCTGGTCCAAGTACCCCAACTCTTCTTGTTCCGGTTCAAGTTGTTGGTCCATTCTTATATAATAAATGATCATGGAAACTAGGAGATGTGATATACAAGCAACTGTGCACAGCTGAAAAGTTTTATCCCGATCAGCTTCTCGACATCTTGGAGTCTTTTTAACTTCAATTTGATCTTATATTGGTGAAACAAATGTTGACATTGATTCTGTTGGTTTTGTTTTTTCTAAGAACTCCAATTAGGGTTCTAACATTGGAGGCCCGAAAATTTTAAATCCTAATTTGTGGTTTTTAACTTGTTAATTGTATTTTTTTCATTAAAAAATGTTAAGAACCCTTTAAGGAGTTCTTAGCAGTGGAGATGGTCTAATATATTAAACTCATTGGTCTAATGACCAATAATAAGTACCCATATAAATAAATTATACACTATATTTATAAAACAAATATTCCATATGTTTAGATATTTTACAATAGTTTCTATTTCTATATATTTTAATACATATTTATATGTGAAAAAATTTGGTTCTATAAATCTTTTTACATAATTTATGGTAATTTTTTTTCTTATACATATACATAAAAAAGTTGTTTTCGTATAAGAATATACATAAGAATATACAGTAGTTTCTATTCTTACATATTTACCTAAAAAAGAAAATTCTAGTTTTAAAAATCAACTCATGGCTACCTCATAACCCTAATTGACCATTGGTTTACATACCCATAAGTGCAGGTCCGTACCATGATGCAAAAATTTGAAACATTGGCCTAGAGCATTTTATTTTTGAATAAAATTTATGGGCATCTGTTTTATCACAAATAATATTATATATATATATATATATATTGATTTTAGAAATATGAACAAATATTTGTAGTTTTGTGCGATTTTTAAAGTTTACAATCTACAAATAATAATAACTTAATATTTTAATGTGTCAATATTAAAATGTTTCTCATTCGTTCAAGTATTTTACACAAATTTAACTATTAAATTTATTGATAAAAAATTGATTTTAAAAATTTGGTTAATTATTTTAAGACAAATATATATATATATATATTATAGTCAATATGTTGTATTTTATTTTTATATTTGTAATTTGTTATATGAAGATATTCACCGTTTTTGTGACAAAAAGACAAAAAAGATATTGATTGTCTATGTAGTTTTATTTTGGTAGATGGGCATTTTTTTCCATACGGTTATGGCATCCATTAATCTTGGTACAGCTCAGCATAAATGCTAATTTTTATTTTGTCAACGGCAAATTATATTGGGGTACAACTGGCCGGTCTAATAGCCTTATATGAATTTACCGCCTGCCATTAGGTTAAGAGCCATTTGCACATAAATGATAACTTATGTGTACTCATTTATTTATTTGGTTATAAAAATTCAACCTAAAAGCTGTTAAGTTAACACACAAAATACAGATCATTGGAAAACATAGATTGAACTAAATAATGCCAGTACAATGGTCGACATTGAAGCCTTACGGGAAGCAAATGTTAAACTTAAACAGGCTTATGCTGAGGAAGAGATTTATTGGAAGCAAAAAAGTAGAAATAAATGGTTAAAAGAAGGTGACGAAAACACCAAATTCTTTCACACGGTGGTGCGACAGAGACGAGCCCACAATAGGATAATTGGCTTAATGGATGACAGGGGTCAATGGATTGAAAGAGAAAGCAATATTTTGAACGAGGCGGTAAACTATTTTCAAAACCTTTTCACTAGTAATAGTGCGGGTAACACCATTGTCAACGATTTGGAGATAAAGGTTACCGAATTGGATAATCAACTTTTGATGAGACCTACTTCTGAGGAGGAGGTTAAGACAACACTGTTTCAAATGGATCCTGATAAGACGCCGGGTCCGGACGGGATGACGGCATTATTTTCCAGTCTTCATGGGAAATAATAAAATTAGATTTAATTTCCCTGGTGGATAAGTTCCTCCGCACAAGGGTTTTTGACAGACGGTTAAATAAGACAAATATATGTTTGATACCTAAGGTGGGTCGACCGACTAAGATGGGTGAATTTAGGCCGATTAGTCTGTGCAATATTGGATATAAAATTATAGCAAAAGTATTGTGTTTGCGATTGAAACGGATTCTCCCGAAGATTGTGTCAGAAACACAATCAGCTTTCGTGGCGGGCCGTTTAATTTCGGACAATACTTTGATAACGCAAGAAATGGCTCATGCGTTACGGACAAATAGGTTAATTGGTGGTAAATTCATGGCAATTAAAATTGACATGAGTAAAGCGTATGATAGAGTCGAATGGGACTTTTTAGCTGCTTTAATGAGTAATTTGGGATTCTGTGATAACTGGATAAAATGTATTATGAGGTGTATTACGAGTGTGGAGTACTCGGTAATAATCAATGGAGTCTCGGGAGGGAGTATTACCCCCCAGCGAGGACTACGACAAGGGGATTTACTATCCCCATATCTTTTTATTTTATGCACTGAGGTTCTTATAGCTAAGATGCGTAGGGCGGTGCAGGAGAAGTTTATTACGGGTATTCGAATTGCTAGAGCCAGCCCGTCAATTTCACATCTCCTTTTTGCGGATGATACTGTATTTTTCTATCAGACAAATAAAGCTGAGGCAACTTATATTCTTCAGATTCTGGCTGAATATGAACGACAGTCGGGACAGAAAATTAATTTTGAAAAGTCATCAATACAGTTTGGTAAGCATATCGAATTGGACTGTCGAATAGAGATCCAACAAGTTTTGGGAATAAAACATATTGGTGGGTTAGGACTGTATTTGGGAATGCCAGAGAATATAGGTGGGTCAAAAGCGAAAGTTTTCGCTTTCGTGGCCGATAAGTTACAGGCAAGAATAGCTACGTGGTCAAATCGGTTTTTGTCTAAAGCAGGGAAGGAGGTTTTAATTAAATTCATCCTAACGGCATTGCCAACATATGTTATGAGTTGTTACAGGTTGCCGAAACGGGTTCTTCAACGCGTACATGCAGCCATTGCTAATTTTTGGTGGTCCAGTTCTGGCTCAACCAGAGGTATTCACTGGAAAAAATGGGGAGATTTATGTGATCTGAAATCAAGGGGTGGATTGGGTTTCCGGATATTGGAAGATTTTAATTCAGCCATTTTGGCAAAACAGATTTGGCGGATATTAGAATCCTCAGACCTATTGGTAGCACAAATCTTGAAAGGGAAATATGTTAAAGATACATGTATCATGGAGTCAATTATGTGCGGACGAGCCTCGTATGGTTGGAGGAGTATTATGTATGCACGTCATTTGGTTGCTAAAGGTCTTGTAAGGAAGATTGGGGACGGCAAAAATATTAGTATTTGGATGGATCCTTTGATACCAGACGTTATACCAAGACCAGCGAAGAGGCTGGATGTACATTTATACCATGACCTGAAAGTTGACCAATTTATTGATAACCGAACAGGTAATTGGAATGAGATACTAATTCGTCAGTATTTTGATGCTCACGAGGCAAATTTGATATTGGCAATTCGGTTACCTGCAAGTCGGAGACATGATTATTGGGGTTGGCATTTTACGACGAGGGGGCGTTATACAGTTAAATCTTGTTATCAATTGGCTAGTAGTAGTAGGGGCTTGGATCAGCGTGAGTTTGGTCCACATTTGGATTTGCTTTATCAGTGGGTTTGGAAATTAAATTGCTCTCCTAAGATAAAACACTTTCTATGGCAATTATTGTCAGGAAGCATGGCTGTTTTTCAGAATTTGACTAAACATGGGTTTGGCCAGGATTCAAGATGTCCACGTTGTGGAGCAGAATCTGAATCATCTAACCATGCAATATTTGAATGCCCACCGGCAGTTCAAGTCTGGGCTCTGTCGTCTACACATTCTCCTGTGGGGGTTTTCCCGGGACAATCAGTATGGTATAATATGGATTATCTGTTTTCGCAAACTATACACCACAGAGAGGCTGGTAGTTTTCCATGGATTATTTGGCACATCTGGAAAGCGAGAAATTGTTTCTGCTTTACACAAGTTGATACCGATCCTCGCACTATTTTGGATAAGGCCTATTCAGACTACAAAGAGTGGTCCGCGGCCCAAGAGGTCCCTATGGTCCCCCGCGGACTATGAGTGTCTCAGAGTGATTCTATTAAATCACAAATAATATTTCCTACCACAGCCAATCTCAGCTTCACGGGGTATAAATGCTACGTAGACGCGTCCTAGAAGGATACTGATCCCTATACGGGGATTGGTTTGTTTTGCTTTCCAGATTCGGTGGAGGGAATATGGTCGGACTCAAAACGTCTACATCGATGTCTATCGGCGGTACACGCGGAGGTGGAGGCCGTCATTTGGGCTTTGGGCACGTTGGCGGAGCGTAATCTTCAAGACATAGAGATATCGACAAATTGTGAGACAGTATGGTCTATTTTCAGCGACCAGAGGAATGGCCGGCGTTCATACCACATCAGGAGGAGTGTCGAAGACTCATGTCCCGGTTTTCTTCCTGTACTATTTCAGTTATTCCTAGACTTCTAAATTATAAAGCGGATGCTCTAGATAAGTTAGGTAGGGTGTCAGGTTTGTAGTTCTGATGTTCTTGCTGTCTTTATTTTATCGTTGACAAAAAAAAACAAAAAAAAGTTGACACACAAACAAAGTTAACCCATAAATAATGACCCATTATAGCTGTTAAGTTAACACACAAACAAAGTTAACATATAAATAATGACCCATTATAACACCCTACTTGTTGTCTAAACGAAAATCGATATCATCTCCTCTAGAATTTCTTTATTCCAAAACGGTCTCGAACTTCCTCGAATTCTTCACCCTCCAAGATAGACACTTCTCACTATTTGCGTTTGCATAAACTTTAGATACTGTGCAAGTCTTATCAATATTGTAAATGGCAGAAAAAGATACTTTATTCAAGAAATATATTATTGCATACAAAGATATCTCTCATGGAAACTGATCAACCCGAAACTTTGACATGTTTTATATCTTTATTTTTTTCTCACATGTAACAGAGATCAGATCATAGTCTATAGCCATACCATAATTTTCAGGCAGCCATTGGAAACCACTGATTCTTTTGCTCTATAAGATTAAGGTATATCTTTATCTTTGATTGATCGTAAACTTGGTTTGAAGCGATTTGCCCATCTTCAGACCACTAAGCTTCAACAAGAGGAAGTTGATACTCATCCGGTGTTAATGCCAAAGCGAAATCAGGAAGTGTTGGTGCCGTCTCCATGATTCTGTTGATCAGAGAGCATTAACGGATCAAAATCAAGAACTCAGTTTTATGTGTTGCTGCAAAAGAATTACACTTACTTTTCATAAGAGTATAGATCACGGTTTATCCTGACTTTACTCGAAGTATCTTTTGGGATTTTCTCGGTTAGATACTTCATTGTTCCAAAAGGTGGCGGTGTCCTGCAGAAAATAAATATAGACCTTTAAAACAACTGCTAATCTGTGACCATGTGAGCTCAAAATAAAACCGATTAAAAGAGACGGAAGAAATCACCTTGAACTAGGTGACATGGCGTTGAACGCTTCGGATGCTTTCTTACTTTCTTTAAAACATTCATCTGCAGCTTGCAAAGCAGCAACTGCCATGCCATGTGACTTCTCTGTGTTTCCTTCATCAAGAATCAAACCGTGATAGTAGTAAGCCGCAGCCTGATCCAATAGATTCCAGAAGATGAAACTAGGCATTAGAAACATGGACCTTAATTGAATTGCCTATCGCATGTAAGCTTCACATCGAGAGATAGACTGTGTTAAAAAGCCTCATGGTTCTCAGAATATAATGATATAGATCATATAAGCTAAAAATCGAAGTTTTATGTCTTACCAAGACGGAGATATTACGAGGAAGGCACACTGCTCAGGACATCTACAAATCAAAAGAGCGAGAGAGAAAGAATCAAGCAGTACCTTAGCTTCAACATATTTCCACTTCACATAGTGTCTATGCTTTTCTCCCCAACCATTTGCTAATGGAAGATTCATTAAATTATCTTGTGCCTGTTTCAGTGCACATGGACAAGGAAAAGGAAGCATTAACGAAAAATATTCAGATGATTTCTAAGACAAATGAAGAGCAGTTAATGTATAGACAAAGTCTTAGCGACAAACAAATTTGAATAGAGTGGGTAATTTTACCTGCTGCCAATATTTCACCATTTCACATGAAAGTCTTCGCTTTACTGCAAGAGTGGCCTTTGAGCTATCAATTGCCATCCCAAGTTGGATATCAACACCCTAAAATAGTAACTTGAAAAATGTTAGATCCTAAAAGCGAGAAAGAAACTGCATAAGCACCAGTTATATGCCACAGGATAACTTGAACATATCCATTAAAAGAGAGGTACTACCTGGCCAAGTGCTTGCAAACAAAGAGCCCTTAGAACTCCTTCTGCTAAGTCAACTGGTAAATTTCTCCTGCAGAAAAATGAAAACAGAGACAATGATTTTGCTATTAGGCTCAATTGAAAATACCAACAAGTAGAGTGAACGACACCAGAGACTTTGTCATCGAGAAACCTTTGCTCAGCAGAAAACTGAGGCAGAACATTCTTAACCGCACAATCAAGATATCCAGCTGCTCTTAAGAAGATATCAATTGAAGCTCGTCTATTTTCTATAATGGAAGGAAAAAAGTCAGACTGTTAAGTCTGAGGGACATTACCATTCCATTTAGTTGCCAAGTTTTTGCTTTCAAATCATCAAATAATAAAAACGTCCAGAGATAAACATAACAGAATGAAAGGGAAATCTCCTCAGGCGACTGAAGTTATATGAGAAACTTTCTCAGAAACTCCTAACCTTCTGATACTTTTGGATGATTGTGACCATCACTAGAACCTCTAGGAAGAAGCAGTAAATTGGCTTGTGACATTTGTAGCATTGCCATTAGATGCAAAACCGACAAAACTTCATACCAAATGTTTGACATTGCTGTTTCCTGATTAGAGATATACATGAAAAGTCGGTACATTATGATGACACTTGAAGATAAAAGTTTTGTGAAGAATTACCACACCTCTTCTTCATCCTCCTGATTGACCCAATCAAATTGTACTTTAAACTGTAGATGGCTACCTGAAGAATATCACAAAACTGCAGGATCAGAATAATTCTCTGAAAAGTGAAAATAAACACAGCTTTTTCTGATAACAAAACACATAGAAGTATATTACCATCTTTAGTTAGGCCTAGGATAACAGGTAGATAATCTACCAAAGCTTGATGGAGATCCGAGAGCGTTGAACCTCCTGCTCAGAAATGATTTCCAATAGGAGGTGTTTAAACAATCAAGAGTAGATAGAGATTATAAAAAAAAAAAAAAAAATACACCATGTTATGGAGTGACAAAAGAACATATATACCATGTTGTGTCTTTCTCCTAGTTCTCGTTATTGTAGGTCCTTCTTGATTAGCCATCACTACTATACGCGTTCTTAAAACTGTCAGGCGTTCCACTAGAGCCTTGGGTAATTGATCACCAAGTGACTGCAAAAAATCTACCGGTCTTGGTATCCTTAATCCAGGTACATATACTGAAACCTCACCGATGCTAGTTGGCTTTCTTCTGTTCCCACCAGAGTCTTTCGGTGTTGATCCAAAGCATCCCATTTTTCACTGAGCTTAAGAAATCTACAGACCCAAAAGACAAAATTTTGATAAAGGTTTCACAAGGAGTCTTGTGAGAAGCAATCTGTGAGTACGAAATGATCAAGTAAGTGGAAAAGATGAGAATGATTCCACATCGAAAATGAAAGGAGGGTCTTGATAAACTTAATGTCCAGCCGAAAAACAGCTCAACTATTTTCTCCTCCACCAGATTCATACGGATAAAGTGAAACCCAGCTCACGAGCCATCTGCCATTACTATAACATCCCCATATTCAACGTGACGAGAAATCTACACGAATCTAAAGAATAATCTACTTTAAGACCAAGTTCCAAGTAGGAACAAACAAACAAATGACACCGTTTGATAAACAAGTAAGAGGTTGATTTCTCACCTTGATTTTTAATCAACTTATTGACTATAAGCTATCTTATTCAATTGATTTCTGCAAGAAAAGGAAAAGAAAACTCTTTATCGGCAATAAACAAAGCATGAGAGTCACGGAGAAACCATGAAACTTTGAGCAGTTCGTATTACATTTCTCCACTATGAAACGTTATTCCGAATATAGCAGAAAAAAAACCATTAAAAAAAAGAGGATTTCGAAAGGACTTGAAAAGGGAAGATTTTGAGTAAAGACTCACCAAGAATGATGCTAAAATGTCAGAAGTAATGGAAAGGTATGCTTTTTTTAGCCTAAACAAAATCAATTCATGTAAAAAAGAAAAACCTTAAGCAACATTTTCCTCAGAAATATAAAACAGTATGCTACCAAATCTGGACGAGCCAGGATTTCAGATTTCGGAAATCGAATCAAACTACCAACTTGAAAGCTAAAACCTTTAAATTCAGCATTGAATCGTTCAAAAACGTATCGAATAGAAAGGGCAAAGGAATTCAATTGACAATGAATCAGAATAAAAATATATAAACAAAGTAGATTCTTTTACCTAAAAGATTGAAAATCTGCTCCTCTATATTGCTGGAACTGGAAGAGAAGAGATTGTAGACAGATGAGGTCTTCTTCCCACTGAAGTGAGAATGGTTGTTTAAAGTAATGATATAGAGAAGGAAGATGATGAAGACAGCAAATATAATCCAAGGCCTATTTTTTCAACGCCAAGAAAAAAATCTCTACCTTCAGTTTCACTAGTCAGTAATAATGTATAACTAACCAAGAAATAAAAACAACACAAAATGGCCCTGATTGTTTCGTAGTTTCTGTGATTACAACTAGCAACCACAATTATACTTTGTGGATATTGGTTTAATGATCGATTTAAGCAACCAAACAAAAAAATCAAATGTTTAATCGATGTTGCTGATCATCATTGGTCTTATTTACCAGCGACGAAAAAAACACACCAATATATAACAAATAACATATTCATCTACGAATTTTACAAATAAATAATAATTTATCTAAATGTTTTTATTGTTTGAGAAATATATGATAACCAACATGAAAAGTTTACAATCATTAGACCATATTGCTAATGCACCAAATTTATAATGACTTGTTTAGACTAACATCAAGTACAACTTATCTTAAAGCAATCTTATTAATATAAATACATTTTTAGTAATAAAGTAGAATGTAAATGATCTTATCCTCTATGTATACTAGTGCCTAGTTGGTAAGATTAATGTTTAATGATATCGAATTTTGGACTTATTAGCATCATTAGCTGTCCATCGTCCTCATTCTAACAAGGTCTTGTAATGATATAATCAGTCTTATATGATAATTAATGAAGGACAAAATGGTGAGCGGCCTAATAAGGTTACAAGGTGCAGAAGCAGTCGACGTCCGTTAAGACTTGTTGGTGTCTATGTCCGAAAGGCCCATGGCTTTGGTGAGCCAAGCCGTACAAGAAAAATGCCGGTTATTGTTTGTGGGGACCACTGGACAGGTGTCAAGTGCTGGTGAATGGTTGAACGTCACGGTCACCGTCCAACGGTCTGAATGCTTTGACAAGGCTGGCAAGGTGGTTGGTGACGACACGTGTCTTCTGTTATTCCGTTATGTTGACAATATCTTCTGCTTTCTTTTTTCGTTTTCTTAACCAATTACTTCAGCAGTAGATCTACAACTTTGAAGCATTGAATGTTACACAATCAGCACATAGCCATTGTTGAATGTGGAAACTAATGGAGGATAACAAACTACATGAAGAGCTAAATTTGATGTCAATTAATGAAGAGGAACCAGTAGATCTAACAAAATCTGGTTCATGCAATCTCAATCAACCAACTCTCATAGGAAGACTACTCGATCCGAAGCAGCAAAACATAGCTAAGATACTTTTAGCGATGCCTAGAGTGTGGAGAAGGCATAATCAAATAGTTGGTACAACTCTAAGGATATATTTCCATTCAAGTTCCTATCTCAGGAATCACTCGTGTCGGTGATCAGTACCAACTATTGGAATTTCGATGATTGAGGAATTATTGTTGACCGGAAAACAACAAGTAGATTACGATGCAAAGCACACACTACAGAGAGGAGGCATGTACAGAATCAAACGTCATAGATTAAAGACCCAAATATAGAAGAAGAAGCAACAGAGCAGAAGAAAGGCCAAGGTAAAAGCTCCCCTACAAATATTGTTCCACAAAGCAAAGAGGAACAAGGAGAGACAACAAAACTTCAATCACAAGGAACCAATAGAGAGGTTAAAACTACTTATCTAGTGCCATACATTAAAAAGGAGAGTAATACCAAGGGACAAGAAGAAGGAAGGATGAAATATACAGTAATACATAAGGAAGAACAACAGAACAAACCCATCTCAAACTACAATTCTCCTCTGAAAACTTACACTTTCAAAAGTCATAAAGAAGGGGTTGACAAGACTCTACTGGAGCCACTGATAATGAATTTGGGAGACATTTCAGAACAACACTGGATTCAAGGACATAAAGAAGAAGGGAAAGTTCAAATAATGTTAAAAAACAGAAGACAAGTCAATATCATCTTGCATGAGAACATTCAATAACTGAACTACATTTCATCCTTAAGCCATCCACATACAAATGAGTGTCCTGAGTAGGCAAGTATTTCCAGACTACTTATTCCTCATAGAAACTAAGAATAATAAGGAATACATATCATCATTTCAACGGTGGCTCGGATATAACTATTCATATATTATAGATCCTATAGGACTAAGTGGAGGTCTAGCTCTGTTTCGGAAACACCAAGATGATGTCAGGGTGTTGCAAGGAAATCAACATATCATTGACACTAACACCACCTTCGTTTACGGACATCAGTATGCAACTTAAGACAACATTTATGAGATTCTATCAAATGCATTGGTGAGGACCTACACGACCTGAAGTATCTTATCAATCATTCCGCGCATTAATCAGGGAATGTGGACTTAAGGAGTTTCCAAGTCATGGCCCAATATATTCATGGAAAGGATACAAGAATAATGAATGGATCCAAATCAAACTGGACAAGGCGTTTGGAAATGCATATTGCTTTAGCACCTTTCCTCGCACCAACACCTCATATTTACAATGGTGGGGACCAGACCATAGACCAATTCTCACAAACTTTAAACCGGATATTATGGCCTTCAACAAAAGATTTTTCTTTGATAAAAGATGGACTACGAGGCAAACATTTGAAGATGTTGTCAAAAATGGCTGGACCAAAAAGAACAATGTGAATCACTGACGGTCTTCTGATAGAATTATTAATTTCGGGAAAGAGATCTCGATATGGAAAAAAAGATCCTAGACAAACTCAGCTCTCAAGATCAAGGATATGAGAACAGATCAGACTCATCTCAGACAACATCCTAGTGGCTCAAGAAGCATTACACTATCTAAACACAAACACAGCGGGCAAAAGGAACTACATGATGGTGAAAATTGACATTTCTAAAGCATATGACAGATTGGAATGATGTTACTTGTCACAGACAATGGAAAATATAGGATTTAATGCGAATTGGATACAGTTGATTATGAGCTGCATTACAACAGTTAACTACTCTGTCTTAGTAAATGGTAAAGCTCATGGACATATTCAACCACAAAGGGGATTAAGACAGAGAGACCCGCTTTCTCCGTATCTGTTCATTCTTGCCACTGAAGGACTAATCAACAAGCTAGAGGAAGCAGAACGATCAAAGAGATTAACAGGATTGAGATTCAATCGAGTGGGATTGTCTATACACCATCTACTGTATGCAGATGATACCCTTTTCATATGTAAAGCCAATCCGGAAGAGGCTCAGACATTGTACAACTGTTTACACCAGTATGAAGAAGCATCAGGACATAACATCAATTACAACTTCGACAAATTCGGAATGGCTCCGATTCTCACCATTGTTTCTTAAGCTGAAAAACTTCTATTTGTTAAAGATTGTTAGAAATAGGTGAATGCAAGGAAGAAATCAAAGAAAGCGAAGAAGAAGAACAGAGACGAAGAAATATCTTCAGAACTTTAACAAATATACCATCTCACTATTACCAGCTTCACGAGAGTGATATTTGAGAAAGAGTTAGCTCTGTGATCTGAATTTTTGTGTAATCAGAGATTCAGATTAAATGCCTAGAAGAAGAGGAAGAAATTCAGCAAAGAAGAAAGTGTCTCTTCTACTACCTTTATCCTCTACCTTTTCCTGTTTTTATACACAAGTATTAATACGGTATTTCTATCATAATTTAGAACCAAGGGATTGAATTGTTGGTTTAAATCAATTGCAATCTTATTCATGGTTTAACCCGGTTCAAGATTCAAATTTTGTAAACAAAGACAACCCAGGACCACTAAAACTAAGATCCGACGAGACTCCATGGAAACCAGCCATAACTCCAATGGACCCTCGAGCTCCAAAGCTCAGACGAGACGAGATCTAACGCCACCGATGGAGAAAATTGTGATCGGGACCCTCAGTCACCATCACCACCTAAAAAGTCGAGAGAGAAAAAGAGCAACAACAGCGTCAACCATCGCGAAACAAAACAAAAAAGGTCCAACTGAAGAAAACGGCTAAATATAATCGGTATTCTACACTCGAAAGGAGAGAGAAAGGCGATGAGAGAGAATTTTTCAATACTCAACACAACTACAAAGCTTGTATATTAATTTCACTAGATTTGCCCCGCACAAATGCATGAACAATAATTTCAAACAAACTTATTAAATTAAATTTATTTTCAACTTTCGTTATGAAACATTATAGTAAATATGTCTAATATTTTGTAATATGAACTATTAAATATTCATTATTTTTATCTATTTTGTTTTTATAAAAACTTACTTCATTTTAGTTACCAAAACTGGTCACAAAATAATATGTAGTTTTGTTTCTATTTAAGGAAAATTTTAAAATATCAAATTATAATAATCACCGAGAAAAATATTAAATTCTTTTTTAGTCACTTATCTAATTTTTTTGGTTAATTCTAGAATGTTTTATTATTATCAGCTTAAAACAACAATATGATTTTTTGTCAAGAAATAAATTGAAAATATTTAATTTATAGTGCACAATTCACTTATGAAAATCCTTTTTTAACTCTCATCGAACCCCTGATGTTAAAATTATTAGCTAAGTCATTTTTATCCCTAGATTCTAAAGAGCTCAACAACGACACCTGATTTTAAACTGATTTGTTTTCTTTTTCTAGTAAGTAGTTTAGTTTAGCTTCCCTTACTAAATTTTTTCAAATTATTTTAGTTAATCACTCTTTTTTCCTATGAAATTTTCAAACTTCATATTTTCAAGTTTTCATTTTTATAATTAGGTTTATTAAATTTTAAATATTTCTACCAATAATAGTTATGTTAACATGTTTTCGAGGTGGTTTTGCTATAAATCAAATATTATAACTTGATATATAATTATTATGCATAAACAATAATGAAAAGTTCAGAAAGTGAAGAAAAACAAAAAAGTCGACGAAACAAAAATAGAGGCGTGCAAGTACTAGGGTTTTGAAAGAAGGACAAAGATTTTTTTGTCAACGTCAAATTATATTGGACCACAATTGGCCGACCCAATAGCCAAATTACTACATAATGTAAATAGGGATTCGATTTAGAATATTTACTGCCGGCTACTAGGCCATTTACAAAGAAAGGAAGAAGATTTAGAATGTCAATTTTGCCTTTTATTAAAATGAAAACAATTAAATTAGCGTAACACCTAGCAATATTTTGAGCAGATGTTATAACTATATAAATTTTAATTAGAAAATATAGGTACATTTTATATAAGTCCACATACTGATTAATTAGATCGGTTTGGGTTTTTAGTTTTTGGGGTTTTAAAGGTTTTTTGTTTCTTTTTTTTTGCTTTTTGGTTAGATATATATAAACACTCCGGTTTAAAACTATGATTTCGGTTTTAACCAATCGATTTGTTTAACTGAACCGAACAAGTAGAGAGTCTCTTATCATCCTGTCAAGTTAGTTGAAGGTAGTCCCATGAGTGGCAGTAATCCCGTTGTGTAGCTTAATGTTTCTCTCCCTCCATATGATGTAAATAAGAGACTGAGATGCCAATTTCCTAAGGAGGGCCAACTTCCTGTTAGGAGCAGAAGCAAGCCAATTCATCATTATACTCCAAGAGCCAAAAAGTCTGAATTGCTCTCCCAATCTAGTGAGAATAATTCCCCAAAAATGATCAGCAAAAGGAAACCAAAGAAATAGGTGCTCCCCTGTTTTAGCATAATTGCTACATATGCAACAAGCATTTGTTGTCCCAACTCCCCAACTCAGTAATCTAGTTCGCAAAGGGTAGGCGATTTAGATTAGCTGTCTAGAAGTTAAAAGAGTGACTTGGGACAGTGTATCGAAACCATACCGCAGAGGCCCACGACTTCTTCGGTATAGAGTATCTCAACTTATTCCATGTGTTCTTTGAGGAAAATGTTGTAGTGGTATTGGAGTCAACTTCCTAGTGGTATAAATCCGGATCAGCTCCTGTCGTAGGTGGATCAATATCCCTTAGGAGATGAGCATCACCTCGGTGTTGTCAAGATGTGGGAAGTCGCCACTGACTGTGAGCTGAAACCTAAGCCACTGTCGCCTGGCTTTGAGTTCCAAATCGAAGTGGAGCATTTATGTCAAACATGTTGATGAGCAGACCTGCAGCTGACCAGTGATCATACCAATACAAAGCTGTTTGACCATTCCCAAGTTTGCATTTTAAGAACAATCTCGCTAGGGTTCTTAGACCAATCATTGTTTTCCAAATTGATGAGTCAAGAGGTTTTGGTTCTACAGACCAAAAGCACCTCCTTCTCAAATAATGCTGTTTAAGCCAAACAACCCAAACGGACCTGCTCTCAGAGAATAAACGCCAAATCAACTTCAAATTCAGTACTTAGTCCATTGTAAGAAATCTCTCAATCCCAAGCCACCTTCTACTTTTGGTAAGCAAATCGTTGCCCAAGCAACCTTAACTCTCTCTCT